>CAUYRH010000318.1:0-14226 GCA_963574655.1 Perodicticus potto
CCTCTCAAGTCAGCCCTGGGCCAGTGGGTCCTGAAAGTTTGCCTTCTTCACTTCTGCAGAGAGGGGAACAGGATCCTGAAACTTGCAAAATCGATTCTGGAAAAAAGCCAGCAAGCAAGTAAGCAAAGTGGGGCCCATGGAGGGAAGCAGCCATCAGTCAGGCCAGCCCCTAGCTTTGGTTTTTATTATAACTATTGATACTTTCAGTGTACCACCAGATTTCAAATTCCTTGAGTGGTAAAATGCTATTTTGCTTGAACTTTGGTGAGGGGGACTGGTTTGCCAGAGGGTTTTTTCTTGGTGTTCCTTTTATACCATCTGCTCTGAGCACATCCTGCACTTATGAGTGACAGAAAGTACCTGTCCCTGTCTCCTTGCTTCTTCTGCCCCAGTTGTAGACTGCTATTGTTATTCGTTGTAAGGCCTCTGGTGGGAATAGATTGGTTTTTTTTGGTTTTCTTGCTCTTCTTTAAGCATTAGGCAGGCTTGATGCACCTGAACCTCAGGCTGACAGACGTTTTCAATATTCCCACTCCACCTCCCATGGCAGCTGAACTTTTGTCAGTGCTAGGTCCTTGGTATAAGTGGATTTCCTATTCCATGCCCTGCAACAGACTGCTGTTGTTTCTACCTGTCTAGCAGTAGTGATATTTCTCTGATACTATACCAGGGATGGTTTCTTGCCTTTCTCTTTGATGCAGATGGCTTTTGGTTTGGGTCCATGATTCTGGCATGTTTTGTGACTGTTTTTCCACAGCAGTCAGTCACTACCTGTATGACTATGTGTGTACCAGTGAAGAGAGTGTCCTTTTAGGTGTTCTGCCCTCATGCTTTGTCATGAGTACCCAAGTGGAAGCCTGTGGAGAAGAGCTAGTGAGTGGTTACTCTTTTATCTCACAGGCTTATAGAGATTCTAAACTGTCATGTTAGCTCACACCTAGCCTTAAGAATTAGTTAAAAATGTAGTTGTTTTCTTCTTACCCACTTTTATAGTAACCATCTCTCCCTTCAGTGCTGTCATTTGTAAAACAGTTTATCTGTCTTATCTCTCCTTAGAAGGACTTCTTGGTTGCCTTCCAATCTTACCTCTCCAATGAATTAGAAAATATTTTAGGCTGGGAGCAGTGGCTTATGTCTGTAATCCTAGCACTCTGGGAGGCTGAGGCAGGTGGACTGCTGGAGCTCATGAATTCAAGACCAGCCTGAGCAAGAGTGAGACCCCCATCTCTAAAACAGTAATTGGGCGTTGTGGTGGGTGCCTGTAGTCCCAGCTACTTGGGAGGCTGAAGCAAAAGGATCTCTTGAACCCAAGAGTTTGAGGTTTCTGTGAACTATGATGCCATTGCACTCTACCAAGAGCATAAAAGTGAGACTCTGTCTCAAAAATATATTTTTTTTTTATTTTATTAGATTATCTTTTTTGTCTTCATATTTATGATGGGTAGTGGGGATTTTTTTTTTTTGTAACCTTTTAAAATAGTAAATAGAAATAGAACTCTAGTTGATTGTCTAGCTGTATCATGTCATTCCATTTCTTTGAAAGTCTTCTACTTTTGCCTTCAGGGTGAGGCCTGAATCCCTTGGCCTGGCCTGCCAAGCTTTTTGTGATCTGGCTTACCAGTCTCAGCTTGCACTGCAGATGTGGGACCTTCATATTTTATATCTGAGTGAATCATAAGTGTTGAAAAAGGGGTCCCTTTGTACATTTTATTATCAATGCCTGAGAGTAATCTTCCAACCTCTAGTGAATATTTTCTTCTTTTAAGATTCTTTCAGAATTTTGTTTGTTACGTTTCTTCTGCATATTTAAGCAGATATTGTGGCTTTGTGTAAGCAACATAAGTGTTTATAGAAGTGAAGAAGGAAAGATCCAACAAAATAAAATATTATTTACAAATGAATTCAGCTATTTATGCTGTTGCTCTTGGCTACTGATTAAGATTGGCAAAGAAAAGAAAATTATTCCCGAGTACAAATTGCATTCCTCATCTTTATCTGCCAAGTCATATTCCAAATAGAAGACAGGTGTTCCATGTATTAGTTTAGCATTTCATAACTAGTGTGTCCCAGTCAGTGTACCAAATATATTGACCCCATACTAAAATGGGTTGTCTTCTGCATTCACAAGACACCCAGTCTCTTTCCTTTCCCTAAGGGTGGTATGCAAAATTATCATTTATCATTTTCCATATGTACCGTGGTATTAAAAATATTGGGAAGCAGCAGACTGGAGGATTTCTTACATCTTTCTAAAAGAGTGTTATGATTATTCATAAGTTGAGAATAAAGTAGTTGCAGGGTATTAGTAGTAATTATAATTAATATTTATTAAATGTCTATGTGCTAGGTGCTTTTCTTAATGGTTGATCTATATCATCATTTCATGCTTACATCAGTCCTGTGAGGTAATTGCAGTCATCTAAAACACTTACCCAATTTCATATAGTTAAGTGTCAGACCTGGGACATGAACTCTGGTTAAAAAGCCCAAGTTTTTAATTATTATGACTCACTCCATACATTATTAAATTATTCATAATTATTCCCTCATGTTTTATTTCTCTACTTGAGCTGTGGGTTTGCTGATAGGAAATTATTTCTCATTGCTTTATTAATTGATTCTTCTGGTAGCAGATGAATTCTTAGAAAGTGACCTATATGGAAAAATGTTTCTTCAAATATTATGGGAAAAATCAATGCTTCTCTAATTAACTGAGGTTTTCTGAGCACTGAAGAAGGAACTGGCACCCAACAATCACAGTTGTTATAGCAAAGAAAGTACGTTGAAAATGCATGGTGCAGAGAGGGAGTGTTGACTGCTCAGTATACAGGAAGTACCCAACTTGTAGATTTTCTTGATTAATTGATAAAGTGATAATGGTCATTGTCTTATAAAACATTAGTGCCAAAAATAGCAAATAAGTGTGGGCATTATTTGTTAAATGTCATAGATAAGGTAATCTGAAAGCATCCTAAGTCCTTGTGGCATTAAGGAGGATTCTAAATGTTGAGAAATATTCTTTCATTACCTTTTAGGTGGTGTATATGTTGAGATACTCCCAAAGTCCCAGAGCTGGAGATTTCTTTTGCTAGTGTTTTGAATTTAGTGTGAGGTATAATGAATATTTCATTTGGAATTTGAAATGTTTATATGTGTGTTTCTCTCCATTCTAGGTTGGTGATGTAGTAGAAGTAGAGGCAAATGAAACCTTTCCCTGTGATCTTATTCTTCTATCATCTTGCACCACCGATGGAACCTGTTATGTCACCACAGCCAGTCTTGATGGGGAATCCAATTGCAAGGTAACAGCGACCAAATCTTGCATAAACATTTTGATCTTAGGATAATGATACAGTATTGCTTTCCACCACCTTCTAATCCTTTATTTTATCTTATTTGTCGTACCCTACTCATGTAGGTTTTGTATTTAAGATAACTGTTATATAATTGCCTATTAAATTCTAATCTAAGCAAATACTTATCATAGAGGAAAAGGGTGTTGTTCGGTAGGGAAAAACCATACCCCAAATAAAAGCCACCACAATTTTTTATAGCCCTACTTGAATTTAATATTGACACAACTCATTTAATGTTTTATTTAGGCTTTTAAAAACGGGAGTAATCATAGGCTGAAACTATAGAACAATAAAAATAACTTCATGTACTCTAACCTTACCATTTGAACTATTTTTACTCTAAAAGTAATATGTTTTTCTTTAAAAATATTTATTCTTGGTATATAAAAAATCTAACCTGGGGTAATTTGATTGTTTGTTTAAAATGTCTAAGGGTGTAGCTTGATAAATATTCCCTTTGTTACAAGTAGAAAGAATTATAAGTGAGTTAAAGTGAATTTGATCAAACTGGGGAACAGCTTATTTCCCTTGTACTTTCTGGCATACTCAGTTCTTGACTATCATCCAGAGCTCCACAGGGCAGGAAGATACATCCTCTCTATATTGCCTTTAAGGGAGGATACTGATGTGGTTCACCTCTGAGAATATCCTTGGAGACTTCCTTTGCTAGAGTTGAGGACCAGGATTTAATGTGTGAAAAAGGAACTTTACTCGTTGGATGACTAATTCTGTATTTCAAAAACATGGTAATGAGCAAGTCGCATTTAAACTATTCAAAAAACAATGTTATATTTTAGAGAATATCAAGATAAAAAATTGAGAGATCTACCTAAAGAATTCCTAATGGCAAAAATTTGTTTAAAAGAAGAATACTTTCATGGACTTTTTTTTTTTTTTCAATTAAGTTGATCTGCTCAAATAAGCTAGAAGTACAGAGGTTTTCAAAATCAGGAGATAGTTTTAAATATAGCTCAGACAGTTCCATAATATTCCCCAAAGACCATGGCAACAGCTTTCCTTTCTATGTAAATGATACATTCTTTGAATCTTTATTAGTCCTAGTTTGGTGATTTATGAATTGGTTCATTAGAGACTGCCTTGAGTTCTGGATGAATCAGGTGCATAATGTACAGTAGTAGAATATTCCAACTGTCTGACTAATGCAAGACACATCATCTCCCTGCCCCTTGTACAAAATGTAGCCACTTTGAACATTTTTAAGATCATTAATTAAGCTGTTTATATGATGGAACTATTAATGATTCTTTTCCTGATGTTGGCAAAATTTTAGCATTCTTATAACCAGAGAGGTTATGTTAAATTCATATTGTATATATACATCGCCATACACTATAGTAAACAAAATGGAGAAGTCTTGGTTCTATATAAGAGAAAAAATTGTATTAACATTTTTGTGGGGTCTTGGTTAATTATATGCATATTGCAAATGGGATCCTCTCAGCTGTCATCAAGAAGAGCTTTTAGTTTTTTCATTATCTTTGAAATCCTCTTGCAGCAGAGTTATCTTTCTAATTATCTGCAATATATTTTAAGAATAATATCATAAAACTTACTTGGTGGAAATATGCATCAGTGTTTGTTTATTCTGCCAAAGCCTCTTACTAAAACATATTATATTCCTGTAATTAGTTGAGTGTACAATTATGAAAATAAACATTTCGTTTTTTGCTTTTCTCTTCTGCTTTTGTCTAGACACATTATGCAGTACGTGATACCATTGCACTGTGTACAGCTGAATCCATTGATGCTCTCCGAGCAACAATTGAATGTGAACAGCCTCAACCTGACCTCTACAAGTAAGAATCGCTTGGTTTCATTTTACTAGTATCTGTTGGCCCTGCTTCTGTTTGCCACCAGAATTGCAAAGAAACACCCACCACTTAACAGCCTACTCTCATTTATGTTTTTATGAGCTGTTCCTTCCTTCTGGCAGGGAAATGAATCAAATCAGCCTTGTTCACTACCAGCCAAAGATAAATCATTGTGGGCCCAGGCATCCTGTGATTTTTCTTTTACTTTTGATACTTGTAAACATGGCCATCTATCAAATTTTAAAATTAAGTTATCCCGCAAGACTGGTCTATCAAGCTGGTGCAGTATACCAGAGTTAATTAAAACTAGAATAAACCCTTTTACATCCCCTCTAACATTAAAGAGTGAAGGGATATCCTCTTCATGTAATTAATATACACTCTATCTTTTCTTAGAATGATCATGATGTGCTTAGGATTGCAAATAGACAGTTTGTTTTCCACAGTAAACAGTTAAGGAAGCAGAAAAGTGGTGTAATTTCCTTTATTTTACTTAAACTTAGGTTCTCTGTTGTAGATTTGCTGATTAACTTCATTGCCAGTTGTCAAAAATGTGGTGTTTGATTTCAGATTGGTTAGTTTTGGTTGATTAGAGTATGTGCTGATGAGGGTAGAGTAACAGGTTCTATCCCCACATGAACCAATTAATTTCATTCTTTTCTATCATTACAGATAGAATCTGTATCCATTACCCATCTTAGCCAGCTTGTTAATGCATGGTGTTAGTCATAACGAGGGTCTGAGTGGTTGGATGTGATTTACACTGACACCTAGTAGTAGAAAAACTAAGTGTTCATTCTGCTTCAAGAACAGTAACCATTCTCCTTGCCATCGTTGTTTCCCTCTTCTTTTTCCTCCTCTATATCTACCTTGATACTAGGAACTAGGGCCACAATGTATACCAGTTTTTCTCTGCCTTCAAGGGGGTCAGTCACAGTGAGCACAGGCAATAAAATACTAAAGCTAAGCTCACTACATTGTGATAATAGAGATGAGCACAGGGTCCATGGGATCACAGAAAAGGGAGTGAGTTATTCTGTCTGAGTTAGAGAACAGTATCTGTACCCTTGCATATTTATAAGGAAACCCCCACATTTTTCATTTGCATCAAATATGCAGGACAATGTTAAGACAGGGAAGGTTATTCCTAATTCTCCTAGACTAGTTCGAATCCCTTGCTGTGTGACTTCAGAATACCTGGCATTTCCACCATCCTAGTAGTAATCCCTTGCATTGTAATTGCCTGTTTACTTGTCTTTCTTAGGACAAAGAACATTTTTTTCTTTGCTTATTAATGTATCTTCAGCACCTAGTACAGTGCTGGCACAATTAATATGTGATGAATGGGCTCTGTGCCTGTAGCTCAAGCGGCTAAGGTGCTGGCCACATACACCAGAGCAGGCGGGTTCGAATCCAGCCCGGGCCTGCCAAACAGCTATGACAACTACAGTCAAAAAATGGCTGGGTGTATGGCTTGGCGCCTGTGGCTCAATGGGCTAAGGCGCCAGCCACGTACACCTGAGCTGGCGGGTTCGAATCCAGCCTGGGCCCGCCAAACAACAATGATGACTACAACCAAAAAAAAAAAAAAATGGCCAAGCGTTGTGGCGGGCGCCTGTAGTCTCAGCTACTTGGGAGGCGGAGGCAAGAGACTCACTTGAGCCCAGGAATTGGAGGTTGCTGTGATCTGTGATGGCCACAACACTCTATCCAGGGTGACAGCTTGAGGCTCTGTCTCAAAAAAAAATGGCTGGGTGTTGTGGTGGGTGCCTGTAGTCCCAGCTACTTGGAAGGCTGAGGCAAGAGAATAGCTTAAACTCAGGGGTTGGCGGTGGCTGTGAGCTGTGATGCCATAGCACTCTACCTAGGGTGACAACTTGAGGCTGTGTCTCAAAAAAATATATGTGTGATGAATGAAGAAGACCCTTCATATTTTGTGTACATAGTAATATAAAATATTTCTGTTTCTGGAAAAAATGGTATTTACAATGCAAGTTATAAAACACTCATAACACTTTTGCTAAGGAGGGGTTAGGCCTTTTACCCCATTTTGCAGAAATATAGGTTACCGTGTGCCTAGTCATATTAAGTGATTGGATTAAGCTCAGTCTTGAGATCAGCTGCAAGACATAGACCATACAGTTCCACGATAGTAATCAAGTGTTCCCTATCTATAATTAAAGTTATACTTCAAAGGGTATTAGTATCAACCTGGGAAGATGCATCAGCAGCTTGGGGTTGGGGCTTAGAAATCTGTGGTTCAATAGGGCCTCCCGTGATTCTGATGCATGCATAAGTGTTAGAACTAGCGATTCTGGAAGTATGTTTTAGCACCAGAAACCTTCCTTGATGTGAATCTGAAATGAAGCCACATTATTTATGTAAAGGTATAAAAGAGAGAGGTGTTGATTGTATGTATAATCCCAAATAGAGTTTGAAAATCCATTTAGAATTTTTGTTTGCATCCTGTAATCCATAATATTTTTTTAAAAATTAGATGAAAATGTTATATACCTTATGACTTCAATGTAGCTTCTTTTTCCAGAAATAAAATCAGTTTTTGTAGTTCAGAGTCTAATCTTTTCTGCATTATTTGTATTTCCATTCATTCTCATATTCGTGGTGTATGGATTTCACCTGGATATAGAAAACACTTTTTCAAATTATGTTCTTCTTACAGGTTTGTTGGGCGAATCAATATCTATAGTAATAGTCTTGAAGCTGTTGCCAGGTTAGTTATTTTTTTAATCTGTCTTTTGGCTGGGGGTATATATTTCTTTTAAATCTACTATAATAGCCAAATACTTTTTTTTTTTTATAGAAAGGGATATAAAGGTTAATAAGTAACTAACTTCATAGTTTGTAGGGTTGTGATGGTAGGATCTCTGTGTGTTGAGGGTAGGGAGTTGTTAGAAGTAATAACTTAGGTTTCCAATATAGCAGAGCTCCAGACACTTTGACTGATACTCCCAAACATATGCTAGCCACTATATTCATTGTCCATGGTTGTACAGTGGCTGATAGTATTGGAAATACACCTGGAGGGCAATGGTTTAAAGGAGAGTAATTGAGGGACAAGGCAATAGATAAAATGCTGGAAGAATTAACTTAGATTTAAGTAAAATGAAAGGCTGATCATTTATAATGATGCAATTCCTACAAAAAGGGATGCCTTCTTTCCTCTTTATCAGTTAGTTAATTACCTTAACTTTTCTGCTTGGCCTTTATAACTACACTGAAAAAGAA
Organism: Perodicticus potto; assembly: GCA_963574655.1. NCBI lineage: Eukaryota > Metazoa > Chordata > Mammalia > Primates > Lorisidae > Perodicticus > Perodicticus potto. The sequence goes on from CAUYRH010000318.1 coordinate 8,435, forward strand.
CTTAAACACTGACATCCCAGTGATTCCCCAAAAGGAGGGTTTACTCTCTACAAATATGTCAGCATGTTTTTCCCACCTTGATGTTTGCCTTTCCAGTCTTATCTTTGACCCTCTGTTTCTTGATCTCTACTGCTGTGTCCTGTCCTTATCTCTCTATGATTCATAATTTTTTTTATCCCCTTGTGCATTTCTTTACCACTGTGTGTTGCTAGCTACTCCTTTACTGTGCTTCCATCTGTGCTGTACCCTCAAGTAGCTTTAAAGAGAGGTATCTTTCAGCTTTTCTTTGGGAGTAAGCATATGATATAAGAAGACTGATACATTCTGACCCCTTGGAGATGTTTCAGGGCAAAATGTCCCTAGAATGGATAATGCTATTGGGTTGTTTGGATAAGCTGTGGTTGTTTTCTATTTAGGTCTTTGGGGCCTGAAAATCTCTTGCTGAAAGGAGCTACACTAAAAAATACTAAGAAGATATATGGTGAACAATTTTTAAGATATACTTATCAGGGGGGAGGGGCAAAAAATATATACTTATCAGAAATAAGCTTTGTAAACCCTATGAATAAGTAATGCATGTTAAAAAAGTAAACATGGCCAATATTGCAATTTCATCTAAACCTTTATTTAGATGTTGGGAATTTGCAAAATGGTAAACTAAGATGGAATATGACAAATGCTGTATAGAATTAAAATTATGCTATTAATGATACATCAATTGGTGACTTGGGAGGGAACTTAGAATTCTCACTTTTATAAAAAGAGTCAGAAATTTATAAAGCTAACTGGATAGGGAGTTGGTTGACAAGTTCATTTGCAACCCAAGTTTCATTATATTCTTTTATTCCTCAGGAGTTGCTGTTTACACTGGAATGGAAACCAAAATGGCTTTGAACTACCAAGGGAAATCTCAGAAACGTTCTGCTGTTGAAAAGTTAGTATGCACTTCAGTATCTTTAGTTGTTATTCATTAAAATAGTTACTTCTTCAGTAATTACAAATAACAAACCATAACAAAAACCAACCATAATAACAATTACTTTCTTAAACACTTGTTTATGTTCCAGAAACTGTGCTTGATGATTTATATGTCTGATTTAGTTTAGTCTTCTGAACAAGTCTACCAAGTAATTTATGTTAGCTTTTCTAGCTTACAGATGAGAAAATGGTTTTAGGGATGGTTATGTGACTTACCTAAGTTTATATAACTGTTAAAGAGCAGAGCTTATTTGAACTATAAAGTCATTTATTTTTACTACTGGAATTAATGGTTTGGGGGTCTTCCTTTTTTTTAAAGAGACAGAGTCTCACTTTATCACCATTGGTAGAATGCCCTGGTGTCACAGCTCACAGCAACCCCCAGCTCTTGGGCTTAGGCGATTCTCTTGCCTCAGCCTCCTGAGTATCTGGGACTACAGCCACCAAAACTGGCTGTTTTTTTGTTGCAGTTTGCGCAGGGCTGGGTTCAAACCCACCACCCTCAGTACATGGGGCCAGCACCCTATCCACTGAGCCACAGGCACCACCCAGGTTTGGGGTCTTCTAGTTGGTGTATGTGAGTTGGTTCTATACCATAGATAATGGTCTCCTGAAAAATAACTGAAGGTGGTACCTGGTAAATCCTTAAGGCAGGTGTCAGTGGAATGGTCTTTCCCTGTCATCTCTGTGGATAACCAGTATGTCACTGGCACCCTTTCCATAGCTTAAATTTTAAAAAGAAAAAATCTACACTGAGCTTGAAGATTTCACATTGCTACTGTGCCCTCTATCACAAACATTTAGGATTCAGGGAAATAAGAGACAAGTTATTTCTTCTATAAGGGTTGAGGAGGTTATGGGTTGTGTATGTGTGCGTGTGTGTCTGTGTGTGTGTGTCCTGTTACATTATAGGAACCTTACTAAAGATATGTTAGCTAGTCAGCCATTGTACTTGGGGTGATGAATAAACAGTTCAGGCTAGCGTTTCCATTTTGCCACTTGAGAGTGATGCTGCAGCTGTGATAACTGAGGTTCATACGTACCAAAGGCTTGTGATGTGGTTACAAAAGAGAATCCTTAGATAAATGAACAGTTAAATTCATATCTGGCTGATGTCTTAAGCAATTATGTGGTTTTAAAATCCATACTGTCTTATTTTTCAGATCTATTAATGCCTTCCTGATTGTGTATTTATTTATCTTACTGACCAAAGCAGCAGTATGCACTACTCTAAAGTATGTTTGGCAAAGTAATCCACACAATGATGAACCTTGGTATAGCCTAAAGACTCAGAAAGAGCGGGAGACTTTGAAGGTAATTTGTTTTCCGCTGAAAATTGTAACTTTAGAACTTTGTCACCATGCCACCCTTTGTTGATATACTGTTCAGAGAAATTACACATTTTGTTAGCTTCTGGGCTTTCTCTTGATTGTATGGTGGCCCTAAGCCATTAAATAGGTAAAAAATTTTAGAAGTTTTTTTTTTTTTCCTTCATTTTTCTTTAGGCATCTGTGCTTTATTTTTTTTTTTTTTTTTTTTTTTTTAGCTCTTTAAGAGTTTGAAGCAATTTGGCAAAAAAGCTCTGCCATTTTAATATAATATGAACTTATGAGATATAATATGTGCATAATGGATGTATGCATATAAACTTTGGTCTCACATTCATACCTAGGGGTGGAGAGAGCAGAGAACTTAAGAAAGTAAAAAAATGTTAAGGCAGAATGTATATATATTGAAGAATAATGATAAAATTGAGGTTTTCCTTAAATGTCCTCACATACTGTGTTAATTTTGACTATAATGATACAGCATCATCCGGAAGTTCCTTATTTGTAGCAAGAGCAGCACTTTCAGCATTGAAGTAAAAGGAAAGTAAGCTGTTTAACTGTTTCTTACTATTGTACTTATTTGAAAGAATGTTATATCTAATTATCATGAACTCTCTTTTATTTTAGGTTTTGAAAATGTTCACTGACTTCCTGTCATTTATGGTTCTGTTCAACTTTATCATTCCTGTCTCCATGTACGTCACAGTGGAAATGCAAAAATTCTTGGGCTCCTTCTTTATCTCATGGGATAAGGACTTTTATGATGAAGAAATTAGTGAAGGAGCCCTGGTAAACACATCAGACCTTAATGAAGAACTTGGTCAGGTTAGAACATATTTTCACTTACAATAAATAAACATAGTGAAAATCTATTATTTTGTATTCTGTATTACCAGTGTATGTAACTTTGTCACATTTGGAAATGTGATTCAAAGAAAATTCTTTTAAAAAGTAGGCATGTAATGAAGGTAAGCAGTGTTCATATAGCTGTAGTGTAACATCATGTTTTTTCCTGCTTTTGTGAGAAGGATGATATTTGTGTATTAAATTTAAATGTTACTAAAATTCTACTTAAAACTCACTGTGTGATGGCGGTTCATGCCTGTAATCCCAGCACTTGGGAGGCCGAGGCAGGTAATATTGCCTTACCTCACAGGTTTGAGACCAGCCTGAGCTAGAACGAGACCTCATCTCTAAAAAACAGCTGTGGGCGTAGTGGTGGGCGCTTAGTCCCAGCTATTTGGGAGGCTAAGGCAAGAGAATCTTAAGCCCAGGAGTTTGAAGTTGCTATGAACTACGATACCATGGCACTCTTCCAAGAGTGACAAAGTGAGACTCTGTCTCAAAAAAAAAAACCTCACTGAGTGATATTGTTTTATTATGAGTTATTGCTTTGAAATAGGAAATAACATAGTCTCCATCACTATCTATAACCATTTGTGGATAGAATACAGGGTATTAAATATAGCTATTTTATAATTGCATTTTGTTCCTTAAACAAAATTGAACAGAGTTGTCCTATTGACATTTTCTTGGTACGTTTCTGATCAAATAGAATATAGACCTAGCAAGAAAAATTTATTCTACTGCAAGAATTTAAGTTAAGGGAAAATGTGAGGGCATGTACTCCTCAAAATGCTTTTTGCTTGGTATACCAGTGTAAACCCAGACCGTGACCTCATCTCTAACCCAGGTACATTTATTTCCAATGCAGTGCAGTCTAGCTATAATTGTTCAAGCGATGACTTCTTAGGTGTGTTTTTTTTTTTTTTTAATTAGCATTGAGAAAGTTTTCCCCTTTGTTTGAATTTACTGTGTGTCATGTAATGATTTTCACAAGCCAAGGGCATTTTTTGGCTTATGTTTGATTCTGCTGACATGTTGAATGTCAAGGCTATGGAAATGCCATTTTTGTGATGGGGAGATGCAAATTCAGTTAATGGAACTATGTGGCTGGAACAGGGCCTCACATTTGTTCTAAATGGGGCTCATTTGCATCTACACCTCCCATCTCACTTGAGTGTAGCTCTGTTTCTGCTCTTGATAAAACCTTTGCCTAAAGTTTAAGCACATGTGGCCATCTTAGTCTTTAATGAGGCTTTTTGACGGAACACAAATTTTACAGAACAAATCCGTTTATTACAAAGAGCACAGTAAAGAAAAATAAAGCTTTTCATGCTGCTTTTGGTGCTTAAAAAAGAATAATTTTGAAACCAGAAGAGTACAGGTTCTCTATTCCTGGCCTAAATAAAAGTACACTCTTCACAACTTCATTTGAAAGAGTAAAGATTATCCAGATATCATTTTGTTTAAAACTGATATAGCAGTATCTCAGACTATGGAGTCTGAGGCTATAAGAATAGGATAAAAAATGGATGGACAAATGGCTTTTCCCTTAGATTTTATTCCCAGAAGATTCTTTTGTTGGTGTTGTGAGCTGCCAGGGCTAATCCTTGGCTTTTTAAACCAGAAGTTTTCTTTACAAGGACAGAGCTATGTAGAACTACTCTAGTCCACTAAAAGCTATAAATTTGCAGAATTTTTGCATTAAAATACTTTTGAGTATACAAGCCATCTCTGGTGAACTTTTTCTTTCTTTTCTTTTTTTTTCTCTTGAGACAGAGTCTCATCATATCGCCCTCAGTAGAGAGCTGTGGCATCACAGCTCACAGCAACCTCAAACGCTTGAGTTTAAGCAATTCTCCTGCCTTAGCCTCCCAGGTAACTGGGACTATAGGCACCCGCCACAATGCCTGGCTATTTTGGGGTTGTAGTTGTCATTGTTTTTTGGCAGGCCCAGGCTGGATTCCAACCCACCAGCTCTGGTGTATGTAGCTAGCGCCCTAGCCTTTGAGCTACAGGTGCCCAGCTTGGTGAACTTTTTTTTTTTTTTTATGAAATCATTGCTGTGTACATTAATGCAATAATGGGGTACAATGTGCTGGTTTCATATACAATCTGAAATATTTTCATCAAACTGGTTAACATAGCATTCATGGCATTTTCTTAGGTATTGTGTTAAGACCTTTATATTCTGCTTTCAGTAAGTTTTACCTGTACTCTTCTAAAATGCACCGTAGGTATGGTCCCACCAATTACCCTCCCTCTACCCACCCTCCCCCCTTCCCTCCTTTCCCCTCCCTTGCCCCTTTCCCCATACTCTTGTGCTATAATTGGGTTAAAGCCTTCATATGAAAGGTATAAATTAGTTAAATAGTAGGGCTGAGTACATTGAATACTTTTTCTTCTATTCTTGAGATACTTTGCTAAGAAGAATATGTTCCAGCTCCATCCATGTAAGCATGAAAGAGGTAGAGTCTCCATCTTTCTTTAAGGCTACGTAGAATTCCATGGTATACAAGTACCACAATTTATTAATCCATTCGTGGGTCGATGGGCACTTGGGCTTCTTCCACGATTTAGCAATTATGAATTGGGCTGCAATAAACATTCTGATACAGATATCTTTGTTATGATGTGATTTTT
>CAUYRH010000333.1:0-10979 GCA_963574655.1 Perodicticus potto
CGCTGTGCCCCCTTTCGCTGGGCATGTGCCCCCGACCCGGCTCCGCTGCCCCAGCCCCTTGCGCACTTTCCCCATACCCGGCCCCTCTGCCCCATCCCCTGCCCCTCTGTCCCCAGACCCTGCCCCTCTGCCCCAGACCCTGCCCCTCTTCTCCCAGACACTGCCCCTCTGTCCCCAGACCCTGCCCCTCTATCCCAGACCCTGCCCCTCTGCCCTGTGCTCCTTCCCTCTCCTGACTCTTTTGGAAATGCAAGATGCTCCCTGCTCTCTCTCCCGGGGCAAAGACCCCATTCGGATACAGCTGGTCTTGGGGTGGCATAAATGCACAGCTCTAAGACCAGAAAGGATGGGGAGGGTGGAGAGTGGGATAGGGAGCAGGGGCAGGTGTGGGACAGGAGGCAGAGGCCCCAGCAGTGAACTGTGCAGGGAAAATGATCCAGGCAGCCTGGATGTGAATGTGACACTGGGCCAGGAGGAGCAGGCCCTCCCCTGAGGACACCAGCCCCACACAGCCCCAGCCTGGAGGACACCACGGTGCTTCCAACCGGATATCCAGAGCTGCAGATTGGCCTTGGGATAGCAGATTGGAACCCTGACCTTGGTCCAGCGGAGAGTGGGCAGGGTGAGAGTCCTGGCCTGAGCACGGCTTAGGACATCTTAGCACCACATCACAGAAACAGCGGCACTGGCTGTAGCTTCCCTGTCGCAGACTCTGTGAATGGGGGGCGGCTCCCTCTGTCCCCCAGCGGGGCGGAGAGGCACATCCATGCTCTGAGGCTTTCTGTGTTTGGGCCATGGCTGGAGAAATACAGATAAATGCTCCTCCGCAGTGCAGTTCCAGAGCAGGGGAATCAGACCTTCCAAGGGTTAAGACTCAGCTCTCAGAGGATCCATTCAGCTGAAATGTCCCCTGAAATGGGGACAACCGAATGTGCAGGAGACTGGAGCCAGCGCTCATTTTCTGTGTAAAATTGGAAGATTTTGATGACACCGGGGGGAATGGCTTTGCCCTGATTGGTCTCCTGCTGCCACGGCCTTGGGCGTAGCAGCCTGTCCCCTCTACCCTCTCTGAGGGCACCCCCTCGGTGCAGGGCATAGCAAGCACCAGGCTCCGGGCCCCATTTTCAGTCTGCTCAGTGCCAGTCACAAGTGGCCGTCAGCCCTGCCTCGGTCTGGAGTCTGCGGTCCTGGCTGAGCCCAGCCTCTCTCAAAGAGGACGCTGCTGTGCGTGCAGACATGAGTGTCGGAGGGAGGGCTGGACAGGTGCAAGGCCGCACTGCTGGCTTCTCCTCGTAGCTGTCTCTCCTGGCACCTGGATATGGGCCCTGTTGATCTGTGTCTAGTGGCCTGTGGCTGAGCAGTGACAGGTGGCTGCAGGTGGCTGCACCTGGGAAGGAGCTGTCATGCCAAAGCCTCCCTCTGGTTGTATGGGGTGGTTTGGCTTTTGCATGTGAGGGGAGAGTATTGGTGGTGGAGACTGAACTCTACTAGCTGAACTTCCCCTGCAATACACACATTAGTGCACCCGCTGGGACAATCCTCCTTCTTCCTAATGAGCACAGGGCTCGCTTCTTAATGGTACTAGAAATTCTCTTTAGAACACGCATCCGTTGCTCTGAGAAGATAAAAGCAGGCTCTTGCCCCGGGTCTTGGCTTGGGAATTTGCTTTTGGCTTGAGTCTTCTGAGCTGATGGGTGGTGACCATGGCAATAGAGCAAACGCTCGTCCTTACATAAGTAACACGCTTTCAGATAATATGTTTTTGTGGAAAGGATATGTGCTGTATAACGGGAAGTAATTACTTAAGCATGAAGATAAGAACTCTTGGTTTATATAAGAGACATTGGAATATTCAGGGCAGTTTTCTAATTGCATAGTTTGGGTCTACTAATTTTTATCATCACCATGATTATTATATCTATAGAAATTCATACCTAAGAACACGTACACTCACACACCAATATCTTTGCAGGAATGCCTTAATTTATTTTTTTTTAGAGATGGAGTCTCCTCTGTTGCCCAGACTAGAGTGCAGTGGCACAATTACAGCTCACTGCAACCTCAAACTCCTGGGCTCAAGTAATCCTCCTGCCTCAGCCTCCTGAGTAGCTGAGACTACAGGCTAAGTTTTAACTTTTTGTAGAGATGGGCTCTTGCTCTTGCTCAAGCTGCTTGTGAACTCCTAGCTTCAAGCAGTCCTCCTGCCTCAGCCTGTCCAGAGTGATAAGATGACAAGTATGAGCCACCACACTCTGCTGCAATGGCTACTGACCCAGAGGAATGAGGGCATGTCAGCATTTAACCACCTATTCAGCTGTCCTGCTGGGTCCTGGTTGACTGTCCTGCACACTTATAGAAGCCGTACGAAGGACTCTGATGTTTGTCCTGAGAGCAGAGGACAGGAACCTCTGACTCGGGTGCAGGAGTGGTATGATCAGAGGTGTGCGTCAAAGGCGCATGCTGGTTACTGTGTGGAGAGCAGATGAGGGGCCCGGAGGTGGCTTGGGAGACGCCAGTCACGGCACTGTCACATTAGTCCAGGAAGGAAGTGCCTGTGACTGGGATAAGGGCCATGGCCATGGAGATGGAGCAAAGCCAACAGGCCTGGGCTGGGAAGGGGTAGGGAGGGTGGGGAAGGAGACCTCGAGACTGACCCTGGGGCTCTGGCTCACCCAGTGGGTGGGTAGCTGTGCTGTCCACCAGGATGCGGGATATTGGAAGGGTCCTCAGGGTGTGGAGACGCTCGGGGAGGAAGCTGCAGGAATCTAAGTGCAGGTGTATAATGAGCCATCGTATATTCGAGCCAGGAACTCAGATAAGAGGTTGGGCCCAAGGATAGATATTTGGAAGCCATTCAGCATTTAAGGAAGGTGAATACTGGTGTTGGCTGCTGAAAACAGGGAGGAGAGGCATGTTGACTGTCCTCTACTCTGCATTGTCTGTGGGTGTCACTCTGCATGTATTTACTAAACTCCACCTTTGTGCCAGGTGCTATTCTGGTGCTGAGCAAGACAGACACGATGGTCTGTGCCCTGGTGGCATTTCTATGCTGGTAGAGGAGACAGCCCATAACCACCACGGTGACCAAATACATCAAGTGAGCTGGTGAGAAACACCATGGAGAGAAGGGGTAAGGAACCCACGTGAAGTGGGGTCCTCGGGGAAGACCTGTCTCAGGAGCTGACTTTTGAGAGTCCTACAGGAGTATGTAGTTTCTGGGAAATGGTATTCCTGGAAGGGGGAAACATGTGCAAAGGCCCTGGGGGCAGGAACAGGCTTGTTTGGTTTGGGAATAGCAAAAACAGCATGGCTGGAGTGGAGCGATGGGAGGGAAAGTGGTAGGCAAGAGGTGGGGGAGACGCCGAGGCCAAGCTGAGACAGCTATCGGGGGGCTAAGTGTTCACCCCAGGGTGATGACGGGGGCCACGGGAAGGGGTTAGGCAGGGGTGCTCACTTCAATTTAGGTCTCTGAATACTCACCTTGGCTGCTGCGTGGAGAATAGCCGTTGGGCACAGGGACAGAAGCAGTGGGACACCAATCCCGTGCTGGCCTTGGGGTAAAGGGGCTCACATCCCTAGGGTTGGAGTGTCGTCACCCTGGTGTGGTGGTCTCAGCGTGCATCATGCAGGGGTCCTGATGCAACCTGGGACCTGGTCATTCTTGCCACTGCAATAACCACGAAACAAGGGGCCAGCTGGTTCAAGTCTCTGCTCAGAAGCCACCGTGGAGACACCGTGACCCCTTAACTTGACTCAGTCTCTGACTTTCCAGTGTATCAGCAGCTCTCACAGCTCAGGCGGGACCTGCAGTGTGGTCTATAGCGCCAGCGCATCCCCTGCTACTCCAAGCTCTGTCTCTCTGCAGCACCTGGCCTGGGGTGGGCAGGTAGTAGATGCTCTGATATTAGTTTGAGTAAATGGTACGGAATTGTGCACGTACCAGTAGTAGCTTTGTATGTTCCAGTCCAGAATTACTGCTGGACTATTTATATCGAATCAAAAAACAATTTTCTTTTTTTGAGACAGAGTCTCACTCTGTTGCTCTGGGTAGAGTGCTGGAGTGTTGTCATAGCTCACAGGAACCTCAAACTCTTGGGCCCAAGAGATCCTCTTGTCTCAGCCTCCCAAGTAGCTGAGACTAAAGGTGCCCACTACCATACCTGCTAGTTTTTCTATTTTTAGTAGAGTTGGGGTCTCAGTCTTTCTCAGGCTGGTCTCAAACTCCTGAGCTTAAGCAATCCACCCACCTTGGCCTCCCAGAGTGCTGGGATTATAGGCGTGAGCCACCGCATCTGGCCCAAATCAAAATATTTTATTACAGAGACTAAAGGAATAAAGCAAAATGCTTTTGGGGATGTGATAATTGACTTTGCACGCTTACTAGTTAGCAAAATTAAAGAAAATGAGAAGAGCCCAGCCTGAGCCTCTGTACCACGGTGTTTTTAGAATTGCCAGGCCAGTGGACGTTCCACTGCAGACCACGAACTGTGTAATTCCAGGGCCAAACAGCCTCACTCATTTCTGTTCTATTCTTATAATGCTGACAGATGCTGGCTCACTTGGCCTTGCTGATAGGAAAGAGAGAACTTGAGACCCCAGGGGAAAACTTCCCACCAAAAAGAGAAGCCCTGTCATCAGCAGCTCTGTCAGAAGGTCCAGAGTGAGAACAGAGGACTTCCCAGAGAATCCCGGTTACCCCGGGTCCACTCCACCTGTCTAGTTTTTCCCCACGGTACTTACCACTACCTGCTTTCGTGTACATTTGTGTGGTTGCCTGTTTTTATCTTCTCCACTAAAATGTGCCCCCCTTCAGGCGAGGACTTAGTCCTATCCAGTGCTCTGGACCAGGTCCTGCATGGCGTGGAGCAAGTGGTCAGAAATTTAGTCTGCAAACCAGGTGAACAAACGCAGCATTGCCAAGTCAGCTGTAACCACGAATGTTTAAAGAGTATATATTTTCTATATAGTCCATGAAGGAACTCAAGTGAGCACCATCACGCGGTAGGCGTTGTGGAAAAGGATGACGACTCTCCTGCAGTAACCATGGCCCCGATGCCGGCACTGTCTGCTGTATCCAGAGACTCAGACACGGGAACGACCACAGACCCACACAGGGAGCCCCCAGTTCCTGTGACGTGTCCTGTGTTCCCTGGGAGGCTCTTATTAGGGTGTTCGGCCTTTGGGATACACGGAGCACCTATCTTGGTGATTTCTGCTACAGAATAATCTTTCCCACAGTGGCCAAATGCCAAGTCTTCTGGTCTAGATTTGTTGGGCTCTAGTGACTGTGGTAATTATGACCTTTCCAAGCTATAAAAATCTTAGAGCTTGGAGGAGGCGCTCACAACATTGAACTCTCATGTTGCGGCGTTAAGAAACTGTCCAGAAGCAGCGGTTCTCAACCTGTGGGTCGCGACCCCTTTGTAACAATGAAAATACCTCCTGCATATCAGATATTTACATTACGATTCATAACACTAGCAAAATTACAGTTATGAAGTAGCAACGAAAATAATGTTATGGTTGGGGGTCACCACGACATGAGGAACTGTATTAAAGGGTCGCGGCATTAGGAAGGTTGAGAACCATTGGTCTAGAGGTTGCTCCTGAATATCCTGTGCTTGATGGCTTTTGACTTGATGAGACTCATCATTTATGCCACAAACGTGCACCGACTACTTACGGTGTCCCGTGGGCTGTGATAGAGACTAGGGCTAACCAAGAGGAATAAATTCACACCCTGCTGTCAGAGGACTCAGAAACAGGTAGAGAAGTCCAGCTTCAAAATTGTGTTCTTTTTTGTTTGTTTGATTTTAGGTTTTATTGAGACAGGATATCACTCTATTGCCCAGGCTAAAGGCACAATCATAGCTCACAGCAACCTCCAACGCCTGAGCTCAGGTGATCCTCCTGCCTCAGCCTCCCAATAGCAGGAACTACAGATGTGTGTCACCACACCCAGCTGACATGATTTTTTTGGTATTTTTTGGAGACAGGGGTCTTGCTATGTAGCCCAGGCTGGTCTCGAACTCCTGCTCACAAGCGATCTTCCCTCCTCAGCATCCTCCACTGCTGGGATTAGAGGCAGGAGCCTGGAATGTGCATCAGGCAAACCCCTGGCCCCCGCACCAGCACTCACAGGAAAGCCTTCCAAAGGTGAAAATGTGGCAGAACAAAACTTTCTGTAGACGAGCTGCCGTGCTGCAGCCCCAGAAAAGGGATGAAGACGGAAGAAGGAGCTGTTCTTGCCACCCCACCCAGGAAAGCCGTGTTCTGGGGTCTGCAGTCAACCAGACATGCGGCGAGGCCCCCCTCCCTGGTACCAGGGCCTTCTTCTGGAGTCCTGGTTCCCAGGAGGAAAAGTATTAGTGAAAAGGATGGGATTTGAAGCCCTCCATCCCTTGAATTATGTTAAATGGATCAATTTCTTTTGCATCACAACCAGAAAGAAGCTGTTTGATGTTGGCGTGAGTACGATGGCCAGCTGACAGCTGTAAAGTAAGTTGAACACCTGTCAGGAGTCAGATGGCCAGAGGGTCTGGTGACCACAGGTCACAGGGCTCTGCAGCATCTCCATGTTCAGAGCCTGTCCCTAGGCATGACCACATTTAATGCTCACCTCGCCCTGAGAGTGGGGAACTGGGGCTTGACAGGGGAGGTGGGAGATGCAGGGAGGTGAAGAGTCTTCTCCGATCAGAGCCGCACCGCAGCCCGAGTCTCAGTGCTGGATCTGAGACACAGCCACAGCAGCGTCCGTATTCCTGTGTGTGACCCTTCCCTGGGCTGGTTTCATCTTCCCTCCTTTCACAGCAGAAGAAGAGTTGATTGTCCAGTTACATAAAGAAGTCTATTTGTAGTGACAACAGGGACATCTCTGGGGTGCTAGGGAGTAGGAGGGAGGTGACTACATCTGCAGGAATGATCTGGAGCGTCCTGCGAGGAAGGCGCACCCTCCGAGCTCTGTTTTATGGTTTGATTACTGTAGATTTGCAACACGGAGACCAGACGTGTTACTCTTAGTCTCGAGAGGGATGATAGGCGGATGTGCCTGCACTCTGAAAACTCTTCTGGAAAGCGCTGTATTCACCACCCTAGGACCTGACTGCAAATGGGAGGAAAACGCAGGACCTCAAAACACCCAGGCCTTTGGGACAGACAGACGCGGAAGCAGATAAACGCAATTCTGCATGACGGGGCCTCCAGAGAGTTGCCAAGGGCCTGGGAACACGGCCAGTAAAGCAGTTCATTTTGGGGGGCCTGGAAATAGGAGGTGGCGTGGCAAATAGAACAAACCACGTTTGGTCTGGTCCTTGAGGAAGCTTTGCCTGTGTGATTGTTACAGAAAATGCTGCTTGCAAAGCCCCTCCCCAGTGGGATGGACCCACGACTGTGCGTGTGAACCGGCCAGTGATCGTTTACATGCCGCTGTGAATCTGTGGATACAAACGTTTTGGGGCGGGGGGGTGTTTTTGACAGGGATGTCTCTCTTTTTCGTGGGTTTGTGTTGTCGAATTTAACAACAAAACTAACACATGGTGGTTGTTTAAAAATTCAAACTGTGCAGAAATATATAAAGGCTAAAGTGTCTCCCTGGTCCCCACCCCTAAATTACTGCGAACAGTTTGGTGTGAATCTGGTCATACTTTTTCTTCACACATGCAAAAGACATCTCAGCTGGTTCTTTCGAGCTGTGACTTTGTATTATTCTCAGGATTTTGAAGATACATAGATTGAGCCTGGGAGGTGGCTGAGGCGGACCCTTGAGGGCCAGGATTCTTTCCTGCAACCCCCTCCTACCCCAGCCTTCTTCGGTAGGTCTGGTCACTTAGCTTTTTAAAGGAATACCAAGATCTCAGTCATAGACACTCTTTCTAGTCCATAGGAGATATTCTTAGCTGCTGTGCTTAATTTCAGAGTCTGTTCTCTCATTACCTTGAGCCACACTTCTTTCTCCTCTGCTTGTCCCGAGGGCCCAACAGCTCCTTGTTTTGGCACAGGCCCCTCAGAGCACAGGGCCTCTCGGAGCGCAGGGCTGCCAAGGCCTTGTTCAGAGTAGGAAGGAGATAATCTGGGCTTGATTCATTTCCTTGCAGAACTCTGCAATAATGTGGGTTCTTTTTTTTCTTTTAAGATAATGAAAAGGCTGAAAGTGTTTCTCCTCCTCATGAGGCTCTAGTAAACTGTGAATCTTAAGAGCTACCTGTGCGGGTGAGCTAAATTTAGACTGCAATAAAGCAAAAAAGGGATGGTGCCTGGAGCCGGCCTGGGCCCGTCCATCTGTGCCACGGCTTTCTGAGTCTGCGCTTCTCTCTTGTTTTCTCCCCTCATTCTGTCTTCCCTGTCCCTAGATGAGAGACAGGTTTGCAAAGGAGATAAGCTGTGATTTTCTGCCAGGGTAGTATAGCGGCTGCTTCAGCTCAGTCTGGCTTCTGATTCATAAGATGCCAAGATCATATATTTTTAGCACACCTTTCCCACCAAGCAGTCTCTGGGGAGCCACAAACTATGTGGGTTAGAAAGAGGCTGCAGGTGGCGTGGCCCCCAGAACAAGATGCCTGCCCTGTGGAAGAGGTGACCCCCGTCCATCGGCTTCCACATGGGCTGAGAGCTGTTTCCTTAGCAGGGTTGGATGGGACTCTGGGGTTTCCATCCTGGGATAATATCAGAACTCTAGTAAAGGTTACACCTCAGGGGCTCTTTAGAAATGGGAGAGGGCTCCGTGCCTGTGGCTCAAGCAGCTAAGGCACCAGCCACGTACACCTGAGCTGGTGGGTTCGAATCCAGCCCGGGCCCGCCAAACAACAATGATGGCTGCAACCAAAAAATAGCTGGGCATTGTGGCGGGCGCCTGTATTCCCGGCTACTTGGGAGTTGGAGGCAGGAGACTCACTTGAGCCCGGGAGGTTGCTGCGAGCTGTGATGCCACGGCACTCTATCCAGGGCAACAGCTTGAGGCTCTGTCTCAAAAAAAAGAAGGAAGGAAGGAAGGAAATTGGACAGAGGCCCAGCTACTCAGAAGGCTGAGGCAGGAGGATCATTTGAAGCCAGGAGTTTGAGGCTGCGGTGTGCCATGATGTTCACAGCCACTGCACTCCAGCCTGGGCAGCATAGCAAGACCCCGTGTCTAAAAAAAAAACCAAGAAAGAAATAGGACAGTGGATGTAGTCAGATCTCCACCCTGGCTCTGAGTCCCTAGATGTACCCCTCGTCCTCTACCACTGTAACCAGAGGCCAGAATTACCCCCCAGCCTTCTCCTTCCTCCCCAGGAGCCTCTGCAGCTCTCACCACCACCCCTCCCTACCTGCCATTAAAACAATTAACAGTTTCAAACCTATAGAAAAGCTGCAAGAATGGTACAAAAAATTCCTCTTCTTCCTTGCCCGTAATCTCGATGACCGTGTTACTGCACTTGTACAGGAGTGCTCTTTCTGCCTGCCCCCGCTCCACCTGCCTCCCCCTTCCAGCTGTCTCCCCTGCACCTCTCTGTGAAACAGGACATCTGTGACGTGGTCTCGATACCCCCAACAGGCCAGTGTGCACCACCCCAAAGTAAGGACACCTTCCCCCATCTCCACCCGAGGTGACTCCCATTCAGGAGACCAACACAGATGCAGCTCAACCTTCAATCCACAGACTCCATCGCAACTTTGCCACCTGGTCCAGCAAATTCTCCCCCATCCCCCACCACCCCCGATTCTCTCTCCACCTCCCTCCTCTGTTCCCTTCCCCATTTCATCTTTCTCTCTCTCTCTTCCTTTCCCTGCTTTTTTCTCTCTTTCCTTCTTGTTTCTGGAGTCTCTCCAGGAAGGTCCTTTGGATGTGGCCGCCATGTCTGGCCAGTCTCCTCCGGTCTGGAAAGGCTCCTCTGTCTCTGCCCGGCTCCCGCCCTCTGCCTGTCTTCCACTGTGTCACTGGCCTCCAGCTGTCATGTGTCCTCACGGCCACTCCAAGGCCTTACATTCTTGACAGGAGCACCTTCCCACCCCTGGCAACATCCATCTTCATCGCTGGGTAAAGTTAGGGTCTGCCACCCTTTTCTGTGGCAAAATCATCAACTTGCCCTTTACACTGTGAGGAGGGGAATATTCTGACCTCATGCCAATATCCGTTCCTCATCAAACGCCCATCCCCCAGCCTGGGCGCCCAGCACCATGGTTTCAAGAGAAGGTCTCCATTCCCCACATTTCTTCTACACCTGCTACCTGGAGGATAAGCTCATTGATTTGTTTTTTCCTTGTGTGTTTATACTCTGGGGTTTCCATCCTGGGTTTCCATTGTGTGGGTTTTAACCTGATACTTTCATGATTTATTTTAGCATTCAAATCCAAATTAGGCCAATAGGAGCCCTTACAGCAAGTCGGCTTCTTGAGGCTGTGACGTATCCCTTGTTTTCTGAGCATTTCCTTCCTTCCTGGTACAAACGCTGTCGATTCTCCAAGGACCCCTTGTTCCTGGTGGAGGGATGGTACATAGACACCAAAACCTGATCACTCACGTGCCCATGGCTCCTGGTTGTCACGTGTGTGTATTTACAGAGGGTGTCCCCCAAATACCCATGCATTTAAGAAAGGAAGAACCTGTATTAAAATTGTAATACTTAGTATACAGACCCGTAACAAAAGATGAATACAGGTCACGTCTGAGCATGTCTTGTAATTGCAGCAGTCAAATATGACTTGAGTATTACAGTTTTAAGACAGTTTTTCCCTTCTTAAAACGTGTATGCAGGCTCGGCGCCTGTGGCTCAGCGGGCTAAGGCGCCAGCCACGTACACCTGAGCTGGCGGGTTCGAATCCAGCCCGGGCCCGCCAAACAACAATGACGGCTACAACCAAAAAAAAAAAAAAAATGGCCAGGCGTTGTGGCGGGCGCCTGCAGTCCCAGCTACTTGGGAGGCAGAGGCAAGAGACTCGCTTGAGCCCAGTAGTTGGAGGTTGCTGTGAGCTGTGATGCCACAGCACTCTATCCAGGGTGACAG
>CAUYRH010000339.1:0-10886 GCA_963574655.1 Perodicticus potto
ATATTTGCAGGTTATGCTTCTGACAAAGGTTTGATAACCAGAATCCACAAAGAACTCAAACTTATTAATAAGAAAAGAACAAGTAATCCCATTTCATTGTGGGCAAGGGACTTGAACAGAAGCTTCTCTGAAGAAGATAGGCACATGGCATACAGACACGTGAAAAAATGCTCATCATCTTTAATCATCAGAGAAATGCAAATCAAAACCACTTTGAGATATCATCTAACTCCTATAAGACTGGCTCACATAGCAAAATCCTAAAACTACATATGTTGGTGTGGATGTGGAGAAAAGGGTACACTTCTGCACTGCTGGTGGGAGTGCAAGGTAATCTGTCCCTTTTGAAAAGAAGTGTGGAGAATACTCAGGGATCTAAAAGTAGACCTGCTGTTTGACCCGGCAATTCCTCTACTAGGTGTATATCCAAAAGACCAAAAATCACTTTATAACAAAGATATTTACACCAGATTGTTCACTGTAGCTCAATTCATAATAGCCAAGTCATGGAAGAAGCCCAGGTACCCATTGACCCATGAATGGATTAATAAATGGTGGTATATGTATACCATGGAATATTATGCAGCCTTAAAAAAGATGGAGACTTTACCTCTCTTATGTTTACATGGATGGAGCTGGAACATACCTTACATAGTAAAGTATCTCAAGAATGGAGGAAAAAGTATCCCATGTACTCAGTACTATTATAAAACCAATTTACAATCATTCACACTTTTTTTTTTTTTTGAGACAGAACCTCAAGCTGTCACCCTGGATAGGGTGCCATGGCATCTCAGCTCACAGCAACCTCCAATTCCTGGGCTCAAGCGAGTCTCCTGCTTCTGCCTCCCAAGTAGCTGGGACCACAGGTGCCCACCACAACACCCGGCCATTTTTTGGTTGCAGCCATCATTGTTGTTTGGCAGGCCCGGGCTGGATTTGAACCCGCCAGCTCAGGTGTACGTGGCTGGCACCTTAGCCCGTTGAGCCACAGGCGCCGAGCTGCATTCACACTTTCATATGAAGAATAGATCACAACTATGGTCCAGGATGAAGGAGGTAGTGGTGAGGGAAGGGGAGGGGGGAGGTCATATAGAGGGAGGGTGAATGGTGGGATCACACCTATGGTGCATATTACAAGGGTACATGTTGGATATATAAAGTATAGAGTATAAATGTCTTAATACAATAATTAAGTAAATGAGGTGAGGGATATAATAACCAGTACAATGTAAGCATTCCAAATTGTATAAGAAATCCGCATGTTGTACCCCATAAATGCATTCACATATACATGATCTACCTCTTTACGATTTAATAAAAAAAATAAAAAAGATCCCTCTTTCCAGCTTTAATGATGCACATCCTGAGGGCTGGTGACATACTCGGAATGTCATCTTGGTCACCCATTCTGTCACCAGACAAAGCCAGGTGCATTTCCTATCACCAGGGTCTCCAGGAACTTCAAAGGCCTCCTGGGAGTCAGCACCCACTGTGTTTCTGGCTGTTCATTGGATTCTGCCTCAGGTTTTCTCAAATTGCCTGATTTTATACTTTGCTCTATGCCTCGGGCTTAGCCCAGGCTCAAGATATCATTTCCTCTTTCAGAAACAAGCATTTTAATACAATTCAATACTGCAGCTTCCTCCCACCCATCTCAGCTGGAGTGACAGCTCATTGGCCATATGCACACATGGCGTTTGAAGAGGGCAAGGAGGAATATAATTTTCTTATAGTGCCTCAATTTCCACTCAGGAAAAAACAAAGTAGGGAGGGGCACCCACTTTCAGACCTTTTTTTTTTTTTTTTCTTTTTTTAAGAGGAATTAAGTAAGCCCTTTATTCAGTGGCTGCTTGGAAAGACTGCCCATCTGGGAGTCAGGAGGGCTGCCATTTAATTGCAGTGAGACCCTGACAAGGTGCTTGCTTTCTTCTGAACATGGCTTTTCTCGTTTCTACCTATGGAAGTTAGGTCAGTTCCTTTCAAAAGCCCCTTCCAGCTTGGAATTTCTCTGTCTCTGCTTGTCAGCCGTCATGAATCTGAGCTCTGCCATGCACTAGCTTGGCACTGATTTAATCCTCATACAGAAGTCATACAGAAGTATGTTCACTTGTACAAACACTGAAAAATAGAAAGGGTTGCTGGAATTTTGATGAGGATTGTGCCGAATCCATAGTAGGAGGAGAACTAACACCGACTCAACCCCCCCACCCCCATAGCAAGCATGTCTTCACTTTCTTAGATCTTTTTAGCTTCTATTAGCAAATTTGTATTTCTCAGGGTACAGGACTAGCATTTTGGGGACAAATTTATCTCAAAGTATTTAATGTTTTGTAATTCAAAGATATTTTTATTTCAGTTTGGTTGTTCACTGCTAGTCTACAGAAACGCCATTAATTTTTGTGTATTCATCTCGTATACTGAGGACTTGCTAAAGTCAGTTCTCGTGCTCATTTGAGTATCACAAGGACACTCAACACTCAAGGAAGTTTTACTTCTTCCCACATGATTTGGTTGCTACGTACTTTGTTTTCTTGTCTTACTGCACTGGTTAGCACTAGCTGAAAGGAAGCTTTCCCTCATGGCCTCAGGCAGGAGTTTCCTTCCAAGTGGAGATTTGGGCATATCTCCCCCAATAGAGGAAGTTAAAGAGCTTCCTTCAAGTCAATGAGAAATTTGCTGAGAATTTCCTGCATGGTGACATGGGGACTCCAGTAATCACTTCCTCTTATGGACCATCTTTCAATCCTCTGATGCCAATAGGACAGGTGCAACAATCCAGACCAACCCCATTCTTGTGAAGACACTTGTTGGGGCTGTAGAGTTTAATTCAAGGAAAAAAAGTACAAGCAGCTGGGGTTATCAGACTGCAACAATACACAATGAGATGTGTATTCACAATGGGATGAATAATTCATTCCATCCCCTAAAGTGAAAATGATATGGAATTTGCTCTGTGCACTTAGGTCATCCTGATTTCCCTGTAGAGCTTTCCAGAGAACCAACAGAACCTCTGTGTGTGCTGTGTGAGAGGCAGCCCAGACCTGCACAGCCGTTCCCTCAGTGACCACCATCTCGAGGGGCCTTTGTTTGACACTGAACAGTACCAGGCTGCCCACTCTCTTCCTGAAGTCAAAGCCTGGCCCTCATGGAAACAGAAGGCAGAAGCACCTCGTGGAAGCAGAAGGCAGAAGCACTTCCTGACCTCCTCAGATTCAGACTGACTCAGAACCTCCAGGGCAGCTTCGGTGGCTCATTCACTCAGATCCCAGAGGCGACCCCTCAGGTTTGAGGCCACACTCCTCCATTCAGGGTGTCACTCAGGCTCAGGTGCTCCAAGCCTGGGATCCCATGTGACAGATGGAGGGCTCACCAATATCCTTTTCAGGGCACCTGCTTTCCCCTGGTGCAGTGCGCTCCAGCCCTTGTGCTTGGGCCCTGCTAACCAAAGCATGATGCGCGGGGGACATGGGGACAGACAGTCGGCACTGCCAGCTCTTAATAAAAATCTTCACTTTTCAGTGCATCTCCTGTTCTTCTGTTGTGGTTTCCTGAGGTGGATTTGAGAGAGGAGGAAGTACAGGAAAGTAAAACCTCGCCTAGTCCCCTAGTCCCCTAGCAAGGGGTCTTCTCTGCTCTGATAAAGAATTTGCCTGGGTGGTGTCTGTGGCTCAGTGAGTAGGGCGCCGGCTCCATATACTGGAGGTGGCGGGTTCAAACCCAGCCCCGACAAAAAACTGAAAAAAAAAAAAAAAAAAAAAAAAAAGAATTTGCCTGGTTCAGGGTAGAACATATGAATATATCTCTATCTGCTTCTCTCTCTCTCTTTTTCTTACACACACACACACACACACACTCACTGAAGAGCTTCGGTGGGTCGTGATATCACCCTCCAGTGTTTCTCACCAGAGAACTGCCGCCAAAGACACAGTCTGGGGTCGCGGCAGCGTTGCCTCTGGGTGGCGATCTCTGCAACACACAGTCTGGACACATTGCCTCCTCACAGGCCCCCAGCTTCTGTCACAGCCCCTGCTTGCCCCCATGCTCAACGCCCAGTTCTTGCAGAGCAGCCCAAGGCTCTAGCATCTTCCGCTGACAAGGGTCCCCTGGCTGCTGCCGCTGGGCACTGAACTGAAGTCACTCTGAGAGCCCTTGGGGATGTGCTCTGCTTCCCTCAGAACAGGAACGGCTTTTAAAATCCCAACAGTGACAAAAATCACTTCCTCGTTGTGATATGAAAACATACACTTCCTGTCAATCAGGGACGTCTCTTCTGGACAACACAACAGGGGGACTACTCTGTAATTACTTCATGGTTAATATAAATTAATACACACTGGGATTTCCCATTGTGATAGAAATATTTATATGTACTGGGTTTCTTTCTCCTATGTCGAAAATACATAGAGGTTTTTCCAGGGACCACGCTGATATTCACCACCCCTCCCATAGTCCACACAGTTGATACTAACCCCTCACTGGGGTTTGGGAACTCTAGAGGTTGTTCGGGTCTCAGTATAATGTGAGGTTTGTCTGAAGTACATGGAAGGGTCTTAGCCTCACTTGTGAATAAGCTGAGTGAGGGTGTTTATGTAGGTGACAGGCCTGCCTGGTATTTGAACTTCACATCACTTCACATAGAAACGCATAATGTGTTCAACCAGTTTCATATACAATGAACTTTTAAATGCAACAACTACAGGAACCAAGGGAAGAGGTGCTTCTATACCAAGAATTGCTTCCTTGTGAGAAAATCCCATGAGAATGGCAATGCCTTTCCAAATGTCTGAGTGGTGTCAGCTCACAACACCTGGGTACACCTGCATTTGTGGCTGTCACCATGACCCCATGAATGGGTATATTCTGTGTATGTGTAGAAATACAAAGAAAATTCTTTCACATATAAAGGAAATTCTTCAGCAAAATTATTGTCTTCTTTTTTCATATACATTTATTCATTTTTAAATACGTACATACATTGGATTGCTTTCTTATGTTTTCTAGTAAAGTCAGATCTGAACATTTAAATATTATAATACATTAAATTATAAAAGACTTTCCTTTTGTTTCTCCTTCTTACTGTACATATAATGGTCAGGGCTTTATTAACTTGTTAAGAATTGGCTTAGCTCATAGCACAGTGGTTATAGTGTCAGCCACATACACCTAGGCTGGCGGGTTCGAACCCGGCCTGGGCCAGCTAAATGATGACAAATGCAACAATAAAAATAGCCAGGCATTGTGGTGGGCACCTGTAGTCCCAGATACTTGGGAGGCTGAAGCAAGAGAATCGCTTAAGCCCAAGAGTTTGAGGCTGCTGTGAGCTGTGATGCCACAGCACTCTACTGAGGGCAGCATAGTGAGACTCTGTCTCAAAAAAAAAAATTACGTGTACTGGTTAGTTATGCAGCTTGTATTTTGTTTCTGTAGAGTGAAAGGACTGTCACAAACTATCTTACACAAGGGGGTATTAGGCCTACAGTATTGGGAAGCACTACTCTGCATTACTGAATCCTCCCAAGTGTTCTGCTTGGTTAGCTCTTTTCATAAAGGAAGGTTGGGATTAGATTGCGATAGGGGATAAACTAATTTGGGGTTGAGGAGATAATGTCAACTAGACACACATTAAACACACAGCTGGATTAGAACGGCCACATCAGTGAAAGTCTCAGGTCTTAGCACAGGAACTTGATGAGGTCACATTCCCATCGGCCACAGGCTGAGTGCCAGATCTCAGGCAGAAGGGGGAATGTTCAACAAGATTGTTAATTTCTCATTATGGCTGAATACTATATCATCGGCAGAAAGGGTGAACTATAGTTTTATTCTTAGAGGAAATAAGAATATTCATCCATGTTAACATTCCTTGTAGAAGAGTTATCTCAATGAACATAATTCTTCCCTCTACGTCATTTAATTGATGCTCAAGAAAGAATGAAGTAACAGACAACCACACAAATGAGCACGTGATGACACAGACACCGAAAGCTCGTAGGGACCAGAGCGGAAGCTCAGTGAAGAATCCGTGAACACCTCTCCCAGGTGGGACCCGCAGTCCCCTGAGGACATGCAGGGTCTCAGTGAGTTCCAGCTAGAGACTGTTCCCCGCTTGGAACATAGTGAGTACCCCCTAGCCACCGTACACTGACCTGGGCTCACTGGACCCATTGCCATGTAATAAAACTGGCAAATTTCGACCTCCATGCATTCATGGGAAACATGCATGCTGTTAAGAAGTCTGTATTGGAACACCAATCTGTCAGTTACCCCAAAGGCAGGAGGCCACATCCAATCCTGCCTGGGAAAGGGGGGATAAACCTTATTCAGCCTATGTAGGAAGGTGTGTTCAGAGTCAGGGTCTCTTCTCCATTTTCAGAGATGAGACGAATTCTCCTTACACATTGTGTGCCTTTGCTCTATAACAAGTGCATGTTGCTTTGTGTCTGTGCTCACTCCCTCCTTGGTTAGGCACCAGTGCTCATTCTGGACACTGGGAGGCAAAAATAAGGGAACAGCCTCCTCCAAAGGGATCTCACAAGAGCATCCTGGAGATAGTGTGGACGTGAGGACACGGATCATCCTGAGAGTATAAATATTGGGTACAAGCAGAAATTCCGGGTCCTATTTCAGACTTTTGAGATTCAAGGGCTCTGCCCAATAACAGGGAATTCTGGTAATATCTGGATTATGGATAAAACAAATAGAAAATTTCATTGAAGCAGATATATGATATGAAGAAAGGGTGGGTTAGAAAATAAGATGTCAAGAGAGGCAGCGGGACCCAGAGGGCCCAGGAGGGGAGGAGAGATCTGGTGGGCTGGGGTGGGGGAGTGCCGTGCCACACCCTCTTCCTGTCATCCCCTCTGCCAGCCCAGAAAGCCTCTGTGACTCTGCTGTGCTCTGTGATGCAGGCCTGGGGCTATAGCCAAGCGTGGGCACCCTCAGCACTCAGTTGCTTCAGGCAGCTTCACTGGTTAGATGATGGACGCTGTGCTCCATTTTGAAACATGGCAGAGCTTCAGCTCTGCTCTGCTCCACATGTACCCCCAACTCACCTTACTGTTTGGGTTGGGGTTGTTGCTAGTCTATATGTTCCACGAAATGAAGGTTTCCTGCTTTACCAGCACGTGGGATAAGAACGATATCTACATGGTAAGAAACACCCTGGAGGAACTCTTTGCTGTTGCTTCCCGTTCCTATTCCCACATGTCAAGATGAGTCGGGCTGCCTTAGAGATGCTAGAACATCCCTTTTCTAGAAGAGAGTAGGCAGGGCTGGGGGCTCTGGAGGATGCGGTTTCTAGCTCAGGCTTCACAGGCTGCTTGCCTGGGCATTGTGGTGGGTCCCAGGAATTAATCCCAAACACAGTGGTTTCATGGTCCTGGTTTAGCATATTTAGAAAGTATGAGTTATCTGAAGGAAAACAGTCTCTCTTAGTATTTGATGTTGAATTGCTTTGTCATGTGAGTTGTCACTCAACCATGAAGGAAAGCAGTGCCAAGAGCCACTGAGTTCTGTCTCCAAGATACAGGGTCCTCTGAGGGAGCAGATGTGACAGTTGTCTTCTGATTCTGTGTCCTCATTGAGCACAGGACTTCTGAGGACACCAAGTGAGGCTTTCACACACCAAAGGCTTTGAGGTTTTCAAAGAAGGACAAATTGAAATTATTTTATCATTTTACAAAATTAATAAAGGAAAATAAAATTCTATTAATTAATAGGGAGTCAGATTACTTGTGGATAATGGATGTCTGAGCTTCCTAGAGAAGAGGAGGAGAGAATCAATCCAAGACTTTTTTCTTTTTGTTTTCATTATCAGGGTAGAGCCAAGAGGAGTCAGAAACTTGGAACAACCAGAGGTAAGGTTCTGTCCAATCGCCCTGGTCTCTGCAAGGATGAGCTTTCCTATTCTTCTCTGAGGTCTCAGGTCCATGATCTCTGAGGGCGTCACTTGCTAGATATGGTCTCTCTGGGAAAACACAGTCCTGAAGGGAGGAATGAATGGGACCTGAGGCACGTCTCAGAGTCTGTGCTCTACACATCTCTGGGCAATGGGTGTTGAAGACGAGGATGAGAATGTTGAGGAAGGACTATCTATTAGTTTGGCTTTGGAACTTCTGTCCCCTGAATTTTCATAACCACTTTGACTTCCTGGGTGCTCAGATTCCCCTTTGACCTGAACACTGGTGTCTGGTGTTCACATGGTGGTTTTGAGCTGCATGTGGTATAATGTATGTGAAAATACTTTATAAATGAGGCCACATACACATGTGAACCTTGTTAATACTAAAGTTGACCATTTGGCCTTGTCTGGGTATTGACTTTGTCTGCTGATCTGATTTTAATATCCCAAGGGTCTCCCATAAAGGGACTCCTGGATGATTCTTCTGCTTCTAACTTCCTTATATATATCCTATATCTTTTGGTTTCTCAGGAAGAAAAATTCACCAGCGAGGAGGAAAGGAGGAAAGGAAGTCAATTTCTACCATGATTAATCTCTCTCCTCTCCTAGTCCCCTTTAAAAGCATGTTCCATGCATTCAGGGATTCAGTGCACCTGCCATAGTCATGGGAGGGGGTGGCCACGTAATGGGCATGAGAGTGAAGGCCTTGGAGAGAATCCACAGAGTGAACTGTGATGTCAGGGGTGGGGATGAGGTAAGGGGGTAGCAGGTTTCAGATGGCCCCACCCCCACAAGGCAGGCAGGCCCCAATTTCCTTGTTCTGGTCCTGGCTACAGCTCTGTTCCTCCTGTCTTCTGCAGCCCCTGGGGTCAGGACTGTGACACCATCACATTTGGGCAAATATTCCCAGGAAGGGTGCTTTCTGACATCTGTGCCAAAACAAAAAAAGAGATCATGAGAGTGCTATTACACATGTCTCAGGAAGATACTACTGACTTCTCTGGGGCATCTTCAGATTCTGAACTTTCCCACACAGACTCAGACTCATCCTACACTCTGGACTCCACCTCCTCAGAAAGCTGTTCTGGAAACCTAATGCCAACCCCTCCATGGGATCATGTTCCACCTCCACCTTCCCCTTTCTCACCTCACCTGAAGACCCCCTCACCTAATTTTCCTTTACCCCCATCACTTGGTGACTTTCTGCACCCAGACCCTGTTCCTCCCTTGTATTCCAAGTTCCCCATGGACCATTCCCCACCCCCACCACATCACACTCAGGGAGCAGATTCTCAAACCAGAGGGCCCTGTGTCTCTGAGCACCATCTTCACAGGCACACCCAAACTTATCCAGGACGTTGACCTCTTACCAAAATTATCCGAGACAAAGGATCCCACTGATCCTGGTGTTCGTCATCACACACCACCAACACTGTCTGCTTCACCACCAGGGGACAATTCCACTGGGACCCCATCTAAAAACATTCAACTTTCTGATGCCTCTTGTCTGGGAGAACCTGAAGCATACAACATTGTAAAACGTGGTTACTGTTCCCTTTCCAATCCCGATGCTGTGGCACTCCTGGAGAGACATGTTAAGAAGAGGGGTGATTTCTTGCTCTGGAAGGAAAACAAAAACAAAGTGAGATTTTTTCCAGAGCAACATAAGTCGGACAATTCACTAAATATTCCAGCAAACATGTCCACCTCAACTGCTGATGAGCATGATTCAGCAGTTCCACTTCCTCTGTGCATCCACAAAGACAGAGCAGAGGAGCTGCACCTGCACCAGCAGCCCCCACATGCTAAGACCTTGGAGGTAACCCAGGGCCAGTACTAGACCCAGCTCAATTCCCACTCCCAATCCCATCATCTGATCCTCTGTCCCAGATGAGCTCTGTGGAGTGGGTGTCTATGAAAAAAAGAAAGAGGTCCAGTGCCTTATGCCATCTGAAATTCACCACCCAGAATTGAACCTGCTCCAGAAACAAAAGGAAGTTGAGTGGGATTTGCCCTCCATGGTCAAGAAATCTCAGGCAGACTTGTGCTCTCCAGCTCCCAACATTACACTGACCAGCCAGTCCTCCAAGGCTTATGTTCCCAGCTCTATCCTTCCTGGAGATTTTCTTCTCAGCAGCGTCCTTCAGAAGAAACTAGAGCACCACCTTCAAAAGAGGCTCATCTAACACCAGTGTGGGCTGCCCCGCAGGATCCGTGAGTCTGTGTCACTCTTAAATCCCCAGAGGGACCCTTCTGAGACATGTAAGTCCAAGAGTCCCTATAGATGCTCATGGATCTCTTTATATAAAAGTCAGAGCAGTGAAGATCCAGAGAGCTTTGGACTGAGTCATTCCCAAAGCTCCCATGAGAGATGCTCAGAAATGTTTTCATCAAAGAAGGATGTGAGGAAGGAACAGGGACATAGCCTGGAACATGGTGTAAAAGATGAACTGTTGAAAGACCCAGAGAGGTCTTCAAGTGAGAGTCTGGGGTCTAACACAGTGAGTCTGTCCGGGAGTAATTCAAGGGTCTTTTTTTTCAACTTATGTCTGAAAAAACCGGAATATGCCATGACAGGACAAACTAACACGAAATTGGAGCAAATCCATGAGGGCCAGATTTCTGGAACTACACATAACTCATGGATGCCAAACAAGGAGACAGTGCGTCTTCTTGAGAATTCTTACAACCAAATAAAATATGGAAATTTGGCCCCATCGATGGCTGAGGACACCTCCCTGTATACTTCCCAGCAGGTTTGCTTCGTTAGCTCCAGTCAGAAAGAGATGTTCAAAGCCAATATTGAGAATTTTCATATGAGGACACCGCAGGGTCTTCCCCTCAAGGTCCGTGAATCCATGGAAATCTTAAACTTGAAGAAGGACTCAGTGAAGTCTTTTTCTGGTTCTAATTGTGCCTCTGAAAACCACCTTATTTCTGGGGTGGGTTCCAAAAATGGAGTCTCCACAGCCCTTAGAAGAGG
>CAUYRH010000343.1:0-26069 GCA_963574655.1 Perodicticus potto
TATGAAGCTAATCTATAGCTTTCGTATGAAGGTTAAAACCCAGTTATAGCACAAGAAATGGGGAAAGCGGCAAGGGAGGGGAGGGGAGGGGGGAAGGATGGGTGGAGGGAGGGTGATTGGTGGGATCACACTTACGGTGCATCTTACAAGGATACAAGTGAAAATTACTAAATGTAGAATATAAATGTCTTCATATAGTGATTAAAAGGCCATGAAGGCTATGTTAAATACTTCAATGAAAATATTTCAGATTGTATATAAAGTCAGCACATTGTGCCCCATGATTGCACCAATGTACACAATTATGATTTAATAAAAATTAAAAACAAAACAAAACAAAAAAAACCAAATAGCAGATGGATTGTATGAGGCCAGTGCGGTTTGGGGTTTAGTTCTTAAAACACACTAGGTATAGATTGGAGCAATGCTGAAATGGCAGGATTTTGTGGGTAAATTGTTGCAAACAACGTAATTAAAGCCTCCAAAAGCTTAATTCAAAATTTTGCAGGGTTCCTGGGGTGGGATTCATCTATTTGCCTTTGGTTTCCTATCTGCTTTACTGTTTGAAAGATAAATGCAGATTAGGTCAAACTATGCTTATTAAACTTGAAGTTTTTCCTAGATTATCTATGAGTATTTCATTTCTCTCTCTTTTTTCTGCTATTTTCCTTAAAGTATATATTATGTAAATATATATTTTATATATAATGTTATAAATATACATTAATATGTAAGGTAATTAGTAAAATCGTGGTATTTTTCTATATCAAGTTAGACTAAATGAAGAAATTCTGTTTGAAAAAAAGAAAACTCAGAGAGGAGAGAAAAAAAACTTTGGGGGGTCTCAGAGATGTAGCATAGGAGCTGAGTTAGAAAGACATTCAGGGCACTGAGATGGCTCACTCAACTTCTTTTCCTTCCTCTTTCTAGATGTAGAAAGATGAAAACTGATTTTTGCACATTTCCTTGTAACTAGGGATCTTAATGCAAATTTCATCCCTTTAATTACATCCCTCCTGAGATTTAGAAAAGTTGAGATGAGGCCTTCTTTCCATTTCATTTGTGGGAATTGATTTTGTCAACTAAGGTTGTAGGAATATAAGTTTCCCCAGAAACACTGAAGCATCTGTATTCAGACTTATAGATGCCCGGACACAGTTGCTCCAAGCGCAGTCCTAGAAATGATCTCAGAGCTAGTACTTTCCTTGAAGAGTTAATGTGTGTAGTTCTAGAAGTCTTCCCAAGAAGTTTAGCCCTTAAACTTCTACTGCCCTTCCAATGACTGAATCCCCTCTCTAACTGACCTCCTAGGGAAGCTTCCGTTTCCTGGAACCCTGGCTGATAAAAGGAGTGGGGTTCAGATGTTCCTCAACTGAATTTTCCCTTCTTAGAAGAAAGACAAATTTCTATGCATTAAACTTAAAGGAACCTCCAGGTTAGAACAAGTCTTAAGTCTAAGGTTGGGTTATTTACTACATTCAAATCCGAGCAGAAATAAAGGAAAAATAAAAAGCCACATTGCCAAATCAAAAGTTTCAGGGAAAAGAAAAGGCAATTTATAACAATATTTGAAGATAACAGAAATGGTCCAGAGGAGTTAGCCAGTGTTCAGCATTCCCAATTTTTTGCAGCGTATGTAGCTAACCTTGGTGTGGCAGAGCTGAAACTACTTACAGGATCTATTGCTAATGAACACAGACCGGGGCCCTGAAGGTCCCGTTCACACACCACAGAGTTTGTGTTACAGACAATGCTGAGCCATTCATGGTTTTAGAGCACTGGTTCTATTTACATTTTTGAAAGAAAGCATTCAAGTAAAGTTCAAAACAGATTAGAATCAGTAAAACTTGGAAATTAGAAAGACAAATTAGGAAGCTATTTTGATGGAGACATGAGCTGAAGTGAGGACAAACTGAAAAAGACCTGGTAACATATGATAAGCAGAGATGATGAGATACCATAAGCAGAGATGATAAGATACCATATCAGAGATGATAAGGGAACACAGGCACCTAACAGGAAGAGGTGTGGTTTCTAATTTGGGAAAGAAGATCAGTTGTGATGCTTTGCAGAGCGCTACAGAGCCAGTACAGATTCATCGGAATAAAGAGCAAATTAGGACTAAGTAATGTAAAAAGTTGGGCTTACACGATTGCAATGGTGGTCTTTTCCCTTGAGCTGTGAAACCCTGAACATTTAATGTAAGACTGAAGCTTCTCTTGTTTCCATGCATGTCTATAATAAAGGTAATAGCATCTGTCCTCTACAATACATTTAATCCACATGAGTATAAAATGAACTAATGTGAAAGTGACATGACAAATTAAGTTTTTTGGGGGGGACAGTCTAACTATGTCACCCTCAGTAGAGAGCTGTGGCATCACAACGCACAGCAACCTCAAACTCTTGGGCTTAAGTGATTCTCTCACCTCAGCCTCCCAAGTAGGTGGGACTACAGGTGCCTGCCACAATGCCCAACTATGTTTTTTTTTTGTTACAGTTGTCATTATTTAGCTGGCCCGGTCAGAGTTTGAACCCTCCAGCCTCAGTGTATGTGACTGGTGCTGTAACCACTGTGCTATGGGCACCAAGCCAAATTAAGTTGTTTTTGACTGTTGTTTTAATTTGTTTGGCAAAGCAAGAAAGACCTAGAAAAACTCTAAAAACTTGAACAATTTGATTTGGTTTCTTTCCTATACCTCAGTATAAAGTTGGATCCAAAATAGTATTTATATTCTCAGAGTAAGTTACTTTTGTATTAAGAGAAAGGGATAGTGGTGTGGTGCATGCCATTTTATTCAGGAAGACAACTGAATAAAGTGGATGTAATTCAGAGATTCTAATGGAAATGGGAGCAATTACTGGGGAATAATGTGTCTGTGTGTATGGTGCACGCCCTGGTATAACATCGATCAAAGCTTTTCGGAGGCAATTAGAAGGCAGGAGAACACAGTGAACCACAATTTCATCCTCAGGTCCATGTCCACAAATGAGCAGCAGGAACAATTGAGAAGCCCGTCTGCATTTTCAGCTATCTGACAAGCAAGAAGGCCACGGAGATGAGCATTTCACGTGCTATCTTGTTAGACTTTTAAAAATGCAGTTGCAACCTGGTTTTGTATTTCCCTCCTTTGTTTTCAATGAGAAAGGACAATACGTTCTTTGCCAACAATAACACAAAACAAAAAAACTGTACTTGTGAGCCAGCACCTGTGGTAAATTCATGTTTGACACAGACAAAAAAGCATGTAAACAATACCCTTGTGTTTAGGTACTTCCAAACTGTGAGTTTAGGAGAATGGGAGCAGGAAGCAGGTTCCTGATAAAACCCTGCCAAATAAGCTTACTAGTTGGGAGATTATACAGAGTGCTTTTTGCCTTTCCCAATACTTCTGCCGATGTTTATAGCTAAAATAAAATACACAATATTTATTATGTTTGCACAATCTCTATAAAAGTATGAGAAAATAAAACTGTTTTTCACATACCGAATCTTAATCCAATGTCAATCCCTCTTTAGTTATATCGTGTCTTCAAAGGCATATATTGAGGTCAGCATAGCTATTTAGATATGTTGACCTATGTTATTATTACACATGCATGTAAGTATTTATATTAATTGCATTTATAGGAAATAAATTCCATTATAGTCACTGGGATAACATTGTTATCATCCTTTGTAATAAATATATAGGAACAGGTAAGACCATATTTGGGGTTTAAAATCCCACAGTCAGAAATTTTTATAGATAAGCAGGCAGACGAGTAATATAACTCATACATATATTTTGGCCATACACATATATAGAGAGATAGATAAATGGACGTGTGCATATACCAAATATATAGATGTGTGCGCATGTGTATATGTATATGTGAAACTTGAGAATTTCACATATATTTTATAAAAGTCTACAGAATTCATTTACATAAAGATTTTATATAATTAGAAAAATGTCCTATTTCTTTGTTATTATCTGCTCAAGAGACAAAGAGAATTTTTCTTAAATGTGTTCAACTGAGTTCTCCATCTGTAGTTGGGGAAAATAATATAACGCAGGGTCCTTTGGAAGAAAACTGAAAATGAACTGGACTTAGCACAGTTCCTTCTGGTCCGGCTGGTGATGGGCAACAGCTGTTCTTAAGCAAGATTGAGCAAGATACTTATTCCCTTTTCTGCTGCCAAGAATAGCGTGAAGCCCTCTGGAGTGTTTCCAGTGGTAAGTTTCCAGGTAATTGGAAGGAGCTGGCTTTTTAGGGCTCCATCTTCAGATCCATCTTTACATGATAGTTGTAGTTTATTTTCTGATACCCATTTACTCTTTACCCTGTACTTCAGGCTTTGGTAAAAGACGAGTAATGGTTTCTCAGCTATGAATGAAGTTTCACCTGAATAAAAAAAGACAAAAACAAAGGAAGAGAAGGGCCACGTGGGCAAAGCCAATAGAGTGGTGGATGCTACTGTCATGAGCAGGAGAAAGTGCACCCCCTGTAAACAGCCACAGGGACAGTTGCAGCAAACAGCACCGAGGCTGCTTGAGGAGAGGGCGATCACAGAAGAATCTGAGAGAATTATTTCTTTGAATTAGCCCCTTGGAAACCACACAGAGTAACTGGAGAAAAAATCTGAGATCTAATTTTGGGTGACAAGTTAAAGCAAAAGCCATTCTAACATGGATTTTAATAATTGTTCTGCATATATCAGAGGACTGTATTGGAGCAATGCAAATGCATTCGGGGAGGAAATTAGAAGTGCCATAAATAGAAATACAAGACATTTACCATATGTTTACAATCACAGGGAAGTTAAATGCCTAACTCAAAGGCATACCACGAGTCAGTTGTAGATTCAGAATTAAAAACAACATTTTCAAGGATCTAATTAAAGGCAACATTAGGAGCCAAAAGACTGAATTTTAAATCCTGTGCTGTTAGACTTATTGAAGTCATTTACACATTCTGAGCCTCACTTGTCCATGGTCAAACAAGTAGAAGGTGGCAGAGCTATGTTCAAATTGAAGTAATTGGAACAAAAAAGCCGTTGGCATGAAAATTAAGTAAGATAGTAGACTTAAACACCAATTTTAAAGTGATCATATTAAGCTCAAATTAAACCCAATTAATAAGCAAATACTTTCAGTGTCAATTTAAATTCACAACTAATTATAAGCTGCATATAATAGATATAGCTTAAACATCACAAAGAAAAATGTTAATGTAAAAAAGTTACAAACAAAAAGCTGATGCATGTAAATTCATATGAAAATAGATTTTAAGGAAAGAAGCATAATTATTAACAAAAAGTGCCTTTTATAAGAATAAGCAGTACATGGGAAAACATAAATGAAATTTTATGCAAGTAATAACATAGCTTCAAAATATAAAAAATAAATTGAAAATTGAAAAATATAAATTTGCAATTATAGTGAAAGATAGTACCAAACCTCCCAGTAACTTCTAGAACAAGCAAACAAACAAACAAAAAACAACCCAGTAAAGCACGTATGGTTTCAGAAACATGGTTAATAAGTTTCAGCTATATTAAGCGCTGTACCTAAAGCTGCAAAATGCATATTCTTTTCAGGTACACACGGCAAATTTACCAAAATCACCATTTTGTCAGACACAATGCAATCTTAACAAATTTTAAAGGATTAAAATCAATAATAAAATGATAATTAGAAAAATTCTCTAATGTTCAAAAGCTAGGAAATATGCTTCTAATATGAGTTTTAAAAGTCTCCATGTAAGTGCAGAACTATTTGGAATCAAATGACAATTAAAAAATAGTAGATTATACATTTATTACAACATATAGGTGATGTAAGGAAACTACACTTTCATGGAAATTTACAGTCCTAAAAGGCATACACACTCAATCCCTGGTATCCAAGAGAGATTCATTCTAGGACCTCCCGCAGATAACAAAATCTTCAGATGCCCAAGTTCCTGATATAAAATGCATATAACTTACATATAGACTCTCTGATACGTTAAATCACTCTGATTACTTATTATAACTAACATAATGCAAATGGTATGTAAATAGTTGTTATGCTATATTATTTAGGGAATAATGACAAGAAAAATCTGTACATGTTCAGACTAGACAAACCTTTTGTCTGTTATTCTGGATTTGTGATTTGTTGAACCCATGGATACAGACAGCAGACTACAAGAGAAAACAAGTGAACTAAGTTTCTTTGTGAAGGAATTACCATATAAGCAGCAAATTGAACCCAAAGTTAATATAAGGAAAATAATAGATCAAAAAGAACAAAGCAGTGAAAAACAAATGTACGAGGGCAAGACAACTGAATTGAATAGTTCTTCTGGTTAGAGGCAGATGGTGCTAGGACAACTGCATTGTGTGGAAAAGAGTGAGTTTGGATCCCTACTTCCACAAGTAGAGAATCACAGTGTACAAAAAGGAACTCAAAGTGTATCACAGACCTAAAGGCGGGAGTTAAAACCTAAAACTTTTGGGAGAAAACACAGGGGTAAATCTTGTGATTTTCGGTTATGCTGTTCTTAGATCCAACACTAATAACAGCAGCTTTACAAGAGAAGGCTGATACACTGGATTTCATCTTAGCGAAAAACTTGTGGGCTTTAAATAACGCCATCAAAAAGTGAAAAGACGACCCATAAACTCAGATATAAATACTTGCGAGTCTATGTCCATTGGGGACTTGTATCCAGAATACTAAAAGAGCTCTGACAACTCAATAATCAAGACAATTAAATAGACATTTTTCAAAATGCCACATATGGATTGCTAATAAACACCAGAGAAGATGCCCACTATTATTAGTCAGCAGGGAATTCAAAACAAAATCATAATGAGATACCATAGTGTTTTCATTAGGACGGCTCTCATGAAAAAGGACAATGACAAGTATCGGAAAGAATGTAGAGAAATTGAAACTCTCATGCATTCTTAGTGGGCATTTAAAATGGCATAGGCATCATGGAAAACATTTTGGCAGTTCCATAAAGTATTAAGCATAGTTACCACAAGATAGATTAATTCTTCTAATTATCTAACCAAGAAAATGAAAACATATGTTCCTCTAAAAACTTGTACAGGAATATTCACAGCAGTATTATTCATAATAATAGTGAAAACAATCCGAAACAAATAATGAATAGATCATAAGATGTGGAGTATTCAAATAATGCAATATTATTAGCAAGACAATGAGGTACTGGCACATGCTACAGCATGGCTGCACCTTTAAAACTCTCTAAAGTAAAAGACATCAGTCATGGAAGAGGAGATATTGTATGATTCCATTCACATGAGATGTCCAGAATAGACTGATTTATAAAGGCAAAGTAGATGAGTAGCTGCCTAATTGGAGGAAGCAAATACTGAGTGGGGGTGGAAGAAGGGCTGGAGAGTGACTGCTAATGGATACAAGTTGAAGATTCTGAAAATGTCCTAACATCAGATTATACTGATGGTTGCACAAGTCTGAAAATATGTTAAAACCATTAAACTAGACACCTAAATGAATCAACTTAACGGTATGCAAAATGTATTTTATTGAGCTGTAAAGAAAAGAATAAAATGTGCAATAGAGAAAATTGGAAAAGCATGACATTTGTTCTTTGGAAAATATTGATCATAACTATCAAGAAATATCACAAAAATATCCATATCTGTAAGGAAAAGACATCTTATAAATTTTACAGGTATTCAAAAGAAAAACATGACAATTTTTTCCTAATATATTTGATAATTAAATCATCATTTTGGTGAAACAGCAATAGCAAAACTGATACAGAAATAAAACAAGTTCTGCTTTCCATGTTTTAAAATTTTGTTGAAATATTTATTCCTTTTTGTGTTTTTGTAAAATTCTTTGGGATCTTAAGGAGGAAAGGGAATGTTTTCAACCCATCACTCTCAAAGGGGACAGACATTTGTGTCGAAAGGAAAGTATTGGGAGAAATACTTCTAAAGAGAAGAAAATATCATATTGTCCCTTTTAAAAGAGAAGGTAAAATAAAGCATAATCTCATTTATATGGAAACTATTATAAAATGTTAAAGCAATAAAAGCTGAGAGTAGAATAGTGGTTGCCAGGGACTGAAAAGTGGAGAAAATGGGGAGATGTTGGTCAAAAGGTTCAAAGATTACGGTTCGGCGCCAGCCACATACACAGAGGCTGGCGAGTTCGAACCTGGCCCTGGCCTGTTAAACAACGACAACTGCAACAAAAAGTAGCCGGGCATTGTGGTGGGCACCTGTAGTCCCAGCTACTTGGGAGGCTGAGGCAAGAGAATCGCTAAAGCCCAAGAGTTTGAGGTTGCTGTGAGTTGTGACACCATGGCACTCTCCCAAGGGTGACAAAGTGAGAATCTGCCTCAAAAAAAAAAAAAAAAAAAAAAAAAAGGATTCAGGTATGCTGAAAGAGAAATTGAGAAATCTAATTCACAGCATGGTAACAATAGTTGAAGCCACAATGTATACTTTTACCACACACACACACACAAAATTATAACAACATGAGGTGATGAGTATGTTAATAATTGTAATCATTTTACAATATATATGCATATCAAAACATGTTATACACCATAAATATGTGCACACAATTATTATTATTTTTTTTTTTTGCAGTTTTGTCCCAGGGGTGGGCTTGAACCCACCAACTCCCATATTTGGGGCTGGTGCCCTACTCCTTAAGCCACAGGTGCTGCCCTTTGTATACAATTTTTATTTTTCAACTATACCTCAATAAATCTGGAAAGAAAGCATTTATTTAAAGAAAAACAATTTGGTTTTCTAGAAAAACTTTGCATTGCATTTATTTTGTATGTACCAAATTCAGTGTATTATAGCAATCCAAACAATAGAAAACTCATTCCATTGAGACTAGGGAAAACAAATGTGTTTTCTTAAACTTCTTTCACTTTATTTAAGTATGTCTCTGTAAAAGAAGTACTACACAGGGAGAGGGGAGAGGTAGGAATAAATAGAACTGAGGACGTTTAGTGGTGTGAAAGTCTTTATGACCCTATCATGATGGAAACATGTCAGTGTACAGTTGTCCAAACCCAGAGAATGTGCACCACCAAGAGTTAACCCTGAACAAAACTTGGAGTGATAATGATGTATCAGTGTAGCTTCATCAACTATAACAAATGTACCGCTTTTATTGGGGTGTTGAGAGTTTGGGACACTATGCCTGTGTGGGGGCCAAAGATATAGGGAAAATTTCTGTATCTTCTGCTCAGTGTTGCCATGAATCTAAAACACTGCACTAAAAGATAAATGTATTTTTAAAGGAATTAATATAAGCCAGTGGCAATGGAGCCTAATGATAAGAAATTACAGAAAC
Source organism: Perodicticus potto (assembly GCA_963574655.1). Classification (NCBI taxonomy): domain Eukaryota; kingdom Metazoa; phylum Chordata; class Mammalia; order Primates; family Lorisidae; genus Perodicticus; species Perodicticus potto. The sequence goes on from CAUYRH010000343.1 coordinate 9,351, forward strand.
TATAGTTAATGAGATGGTTCCAGGCTTTGATAAAATAGTGAAGCACATAGCTCTGCTAAATTCTAAATTTCTTCCCACATAGTAGGAGGCAATAACAACAATAGCAATGCTATTGCTGTTCCATTGAATAGTGCTAGTTAGTCTAATTTCCACAGGTAAAATTACTCAACCCATGAAAGCAAGAAAACCAATTTTTGTTTGCAGTCCCATTGCAATATGTGTAATAAAATTCTGTTGGTAGGACAATGTGTCTGTGGAAGTTGACAACTTGGTAACTGCAGTGTGAAAGCTATTTCATTTTTTATCTTTAAAGAATTACTGGAATGTTAAATTAAATTTTATTCCTGTAGGCTGCATCAAACACATAGAAACCAGGTGTCTAAGTTCCCATATCGGCATTTGAGTTGCTGGTTTCTGAATGTGGACTCACAAAGCTGTACTCACGGATTATTTCACATAATAATTACAGTTGACAATTACTATGGTGATATAAAAATAATTTAATGGGCCATCAACTAAGAGGTGGATTTTGGCATTTAACCCAAGGAATTTGCTTTGAATATTGAGTAGACTTTTTGCTGAATTATTTTGTGCTAAAAAGTTAAAACAAATTAAGTCTAGACAAGGAAATTTGTTAAACAGCCTTACCCCTTCTTTCAAAAATGTAGTGAAAGAATTATTACTATCCATGAGGATAATCAGCCAGCCATCAGATCTATATGAATCTGATCTATCTGCCAGATCCTGATGAGTAACCTTGGGCAAGATGTTTAACCACACCTAAGGTTCCTATCTGTGAAATGAGGAATATAATATCTATATTAGTGGTCTGAGAATTATGAGAACAATTAGAGAATTATGTATCTCTAAGATATACACTTATATATATATAAGTGCACACACATACATATATGTTAGAGAATATAGTATGTCGATAATAACTGTTTAACAAAGATTAGTTAAATATGAATTTGAATTAAACTTATTTTTAATAAATTCTGTATTTTGTCTTTTCTTGAGCATATTTCCTTGCAGAATAGAAGAGTCTTAGAGCATAGATTCTAGAATCAGGTTTACTAGCTGGGTAAACTTTGACAAATTACTTAACCTTCTTCCTCTACAAAATAGGGATTTTGTACATTTCTCATAAGACTGTAGTGAGAATTAAATGAGTTGTTAGAATGCCAGGTGCTCATGGTACATAGAATAATATTCAACAAATGTTACTGTATCAGCTTTCGCTGTATTACTTTTCCACTCTGTGTTTTGTCCAGCGAGCAAATACAAACACAGTGAAACGTACTTGTCTCATTCCCAAAGAATGTATTTTGACAGGTGAATCCTCATCACTGTTCACTGGGACGACACATTGTTTTCTCAATGGAACCCACCTTCATGTGGTCATTAATTAACAGCATTGTTACAGTCCACTTACATGAGACTACATTCTGAATATTAAAACTGAATAAATTAAAATGTCTGGATAATTCCACTACCTTTAGAAAGTAAAATCTTTTCTTTTTTTTTATTGTTGGGGAGTCATTGAGGGTACAAGATGCATCACACACTGAGACCCCCACCCCTCTCCCTCCTTCCCTCTCTCTGTTCTTTCTTTTAAGAAAATAAAATATTAAGTATATTTCTCTAACACATTTGCTGAAGATGGTTCTGTTTACTTAATTACACCAAAGGGGTAATATTTAAAGTAAACAGAATACAGTACAGATGTCTAATGCTTACATGTTAGTTTAGATAAAATGAAAATATACCCTTTCCTCTTCTCTCTTTACCACTATCCCTTGTATACACCAACTTTCCTGGTCTCTGGGTAACACTTAGACACCACTCCCCCCTACACACACACATATAAGCTGGGTTAGGACCCCACATAACTCCTCTAACACCCTCTGTTTACTTCCCATTTTACACATATTTATTAGTGTTTTTTATCAGATTGCTGAGGATAAGGACCTCACGTGTATCTTTTCTTCTCATACAGCATGTCTATTGCACAGCGCAGGGTTTGACACGCAACTGACTTTCAATAAAGAGCAGTTAGGGACTAAATGGTGATGTTTTCTAAACTGGATGAGTCAAATATTTCTGAATGAGAATATATGCAATCATTTATTTTCTCTGTGATTCCTTTACCCCTACTTTGTTCCACGATCACAGAAAGTTCTGGAGTCTCCAAGTCACAGCTTAGTGACATACATACAACTCTGGATAGGAAGTAATTCGCTCGCTGGGCCTGCAGTCTGTCCCGGCGGTGGATAAGGCACTGGAGAAGCTTGTGTGCTGTGACGAAAACGGGTAAAGCTGAAGGATGTGCCAGGTTGTCACCATCACGTTATGTCATGCCAGGTATTTACTTGAACTAAATATTCTCTATGAAGCAGCATAAAGGAATGGTAAGATTTGGGGCTCTAGATCCTGTTCTAGCACTTTTCTAATCTTTTTGAACTTTTGTTTTCCTGTCTGTGCAAAGAGACTAGCAATTCCTACTTTTAGAGTTATTACGAAGTGTTGAGATATAGGTCTAAATTCTATGCATAGGATAATCCATTATGTTATTAATTGTTATGCTTTGAAATATAAATTTGTATGTGAACTCTAATTTATTTACCCCACTTGTCTTTTGAATAAGAATATGATTGCACAGAAATACCTCTGGATTCACCAGTTCTATTCTGACAGGTTCTATTTATTTCCAGTTACGATTTTTATTGAGGCAAAACCAAACTGACTCAACACATATCAGGTCGATTTGTCCTGCCTCCTCCTTTTGTATAAAGCATAATGGCATTCCTATAAAATCAAGAAGAAAACAGAAATCTTTGCTATCTATGCCATCTGCATGAATGGGAGAAAAATGCACCTCAGTGGCCCACACGCAGACCTTCTGATCTGGGTGTGTGTATACAACTCTACCCTATAGATAAGTTCATTATCGGAGGACCAATTTCATTATCTGAAGACCAAGGACAGGGTTGTATACATATTTATTGAATATTTAAAAACCCATGAGTTCTAAACAACATACAGGTAGCAGAATTAAACAACTACTGAGAATTAAACACCTTTCTGAGGAGCTCTCAGTTTAATTTATATCTAAATTAAGCAGATAGACATGACACATTTTGATAAACAGCAGCTGTGAATAGGATCAGATGACTTTACTCCTTAGAGGAAAAGATTTCTTGTGTAAGAAGTGTTTTAGATCAATTATTGCTATTGTGAATAATCATCTTTTGACATTGTTCAGTAACTATACAATTAAAGTTAATACAACACTTGAAGCTGCACCCACTGCTAATGTAATTTTTCCTCATGATGTGACGCTTGAAGCTTCACTCTTCTCTCTGCATTCTTTCATTCAATCTGTTTCCATAACAACCATTGGGATACATTTTTAATGACTTGACTGTCTTACAAAAACCAATGCTCTTGAAAAGCTTCATATCTTTTGCTTAATATCGCTCTTTTTTTTTCTTTTTGATAGTTATTCTAATAAAAATTTGGGTTTTGTTTATTGTTTTTGGCAGTACTTAGTAAAGGCTTTGTAGTAGTGATTGGAAATCAGTACTGGATACGTGATCAAATAAGAAGGAACTAAAAAGAGGAAGAAAAATGAAGGGAACCCCCCCTGAAAACTATCTGCCATGATCTGACTTATTTTCAGAATACATAAAGGACATGCAAAATAAACTGGCCCACTTGCTCAGAGACCAAAAGAAATAGGACTGAGCCTACTGAAAACAAGTCAATAGGTCTACTGAGAAATTTAATATAGTCAGCCTCCTCTTTTTATTATCTTTTATTTGTTTTCCCAGAAAGGTTATGTTTGTGGGGCAACACTGGTCCATTTGATATAGGTAGATGCATAATTTGCTTAGGCCTTTTAACACTCTAAGAGTAGAAGATGAGAATAATTGGAAGACCAATGAGGAGGATGTCTCTGGTTATTAATTGGTAAATGTGATTTCTGTGTAAGAACAACTTTACATTCATTGTCATATGCGTTGGGAAAACCACCTGCCACATTCCAGATTCTTACAAGAGGTAGAATCTTATTACAACAGCATATAATTTCCAAATTAATTATTTTACTTTCTAAACCTTTTACTATGTATTTTGGCTACAGAAATTGTTTGATCTTTAAGATTAGTTCTTCCATATTTCAAGATATATGTTGCATTTGTAACAGGCAGAGATTTAATATAGGAGATATTGCACTTAACAGAGCTTTATAAACAAAAAAATCTTGTTTTTGCTCACTTCATGCTCTCTGCTCAAGGAACACAATAAGAACTTAATAAAATGTGTGGAATGAATCAATAGCCTGAGCAAAGAGCAGCAACACAGTGAAAGCCTGATTGTTTTTTGCATGATACCCAGGGAATGGCAGTGTTCATTAAATCATGAAGAATGGGATTCTTGGAAAAAAGTCTCAAATTGAGCAGCTGCTTTCTTCCAAATTATACAAATACCCAGTGGGCTTGTTTAGCATTAAAAAAAAAAATGAAACACTAGGACGGCCTATGAGTAACAAAAATAACACCAACAATGAAAGTGACAATCATAAGATTCCTCGATTAAAATGTAAAATCTATTTACATACTTATAAATATCAAAATAAAAGCCTTTAATTTCATTCCTGATTTTGCATAAGTATAATAAGTATGGAACTTCAATTTTCAGCACAACTTTTATATTTTGAAAAAAAAAGATTATGACAAAATTTAACATGAATATTTTTAGCTGCTTATTTTATTAATAAATACTTATCAAACTGTCTAAGAAAGTATTTGGTTCAGTAGTTGAAAGTTTGTCTTATGTATTATCAGTAAGTTATGTCTCTCTCTTTTTTTTTTTTTTTGCAGTTTTTGGTCGGGGCTGGCCACCACCTCTGGCATATGGGGCCAGCACCCTACTCCTTTGAGCCACAGGTGCCACTCAGTAAATTGTGTCTTATTTCTATAGATAGTTTATAGCAAATTGGAAATAGCTTGTGATTTAAAATTAGATAGAACCCAAGTTCATCAATGCTTCTTGTTTGCTTCCAGGGTTATTTGGCCTTTCTGAGTTACTTTCAATTGTGTCATGCAAACAACAGTCTCAATTTCTCATAATAGATGTGGCGTATAAATAAGGTAGAAATTAGGACACCTGCATCCTTCTGATCTGGAATGAATTATCAAAACTCTTAACAATGCCTCCACTTCTCTACCTAATTAGATAATTAAATCAGCATTGTCTGAACCGTGGTGTTTATGAGCTGTAAAGAAATAATAGACATAAAGAGTGCTTTGAAGTTTTATATACACACGTCTGATTACACATTATTTTTTTATTTGAGTTTCATGTATATGTATTACATTCTCTCCCTTGAGTGCTTCCTTATCTAGCCTCTCCTCTTTAGTCTTTTCTAGAGGAGCAAGAATCCCCTCCTGGTCCATTATGTAGGATAGAAAATGTGCTCTGAGTAGATAAAGATGTTTGCAAGTGGCACGTTACCTCTACCAAACACACAGAGTGACACTTTTTTCTTCTTTTCTACCTAACTACAGTCTATTTATAACTTCAAAAAACTCATCATTGATTATAGGAGAGGAATTTTCTCTAAAGTTACTACTGACACTAACATGACCTTTTCTTAATCTCCCTGTTTTGACTTCCATAGATTTTTCTGCTCTAATCCTCATAAAATCTTTCTCCTTCTTATTTCTGATTCTTATAATGTACCTTACTATCATTTTAAATTTAATACTAAAATTCAGATTTAATTTAGTAAACTGCTAATGGGCATAGTCGGTATAGTGTGTTTTTGTTTTTGCTTTTAACAAGTAAAATTGTGTTACAGTAAGTTTGAAAGAGAAGTTTCTCCTCTGCTGTCATGCAAGGTGAGACCCTTTCCCCTCCCTTCGGTAACAATTGTGAGGATATTTGCTTAATAAGGATAAGGTTCAAAACCCCTCAAGGTTCTTACTTATTTTGAAATATTTTCTGAGCTTAAAAAGCAGACAGTGTGAATTATCTTACAGATCAATGAGGAAAATCTGTTCTTTTCAATTAGGCCAGTTACTGAGAATGTGATGCAAAAACAGCTATAATACTGGTCATTTTTATATGTTATTCATTGTGTAGCAGAGAATAATCTAGCAGACACACACAATCTAGGATTATAAAGGATCCTATTTATTTTTACATGACACTGTAAGGAATTATTATCTTATTTATAATCTTTGTGTTTACCCAGATATACGCAATTCAGATAATGACTGTGTTCTTCTTACCAACAGCAGATATGATAGAGTGGTCATCTAGGTTTATAGTCTTTGAGTTATTGGAATCCCAACATCATCAGTTATTACTTAAGTCACTTTGGGCAGGTTTTAAAATTTCTCTATACTTAAGTTTTTTTTTTTTTTAATTTATAAAATGGGAGGTAATGATCAAATCTACCTCATTGAATTATTGTTAAGTATTAAAAATGAAAACATGTATAAAATGCTTTAAAAAGTTCCTGGAATGCAATAATTCGTCATCATAATTATCCTTATCATCTTTATATGCTCTGGATGACAGAAGATAAGCAAGGGTATACAAAATGGAAATATAGGCTACTTACCAAAGAAGGAATGCATTTGTGATAGAGGCTGGTTCAATGGTCTCAATTTCTCTATTCAGGTTATAGGGAAGACTATATTTCTCATCATTCCTTTAGTCTATTAGTCTATGTCACTGTTTTCTGGCCAATGGTATCAGGGTCAAAGTGACATATATATCTTCTCAACCTCACCATACAGTTCTATGATCACCCACTCACACTTTCTCTTCTCTGAAAAACTCAGTGGTCATATTTTTAAATAAAAGAGCAGCATGAGATTCTTGTATTTTTTTTTTTTGGAGAGTCAAATTATCTATATCAGACTGACTTATGAGTGAAAGCAAACAAACCTTTATCATGTGAAGTCTGAAATTTCTGAATTTATTTGTTAAGGCTTCTATCCTCAACTTTTTATACTGATTACTAAGCTATTACCTTTCCACACTAAACCCATTCTTCTATGTTATTCCTCAAGATACCAAGGCTGTGAGCCTTCAGATCAGATTTCTTCTTTCCATATTTTGAACCAACATTGAGTCCCTGGAATAAAACCCACTTGGTCATGGTGTATAATTTGTTTGATATGTTGCTGGATTCTGTTTGCTAGGATCTTATTGAATATTTTTGCATCTATGTTCATTAAAGATATTGGTCTATAATTTTCTTTTCTTGTTGGGTCTTTTCCTGGTTTGGGGATCAGGGTGATCTTTGCTTCATAGAATGTGTTGGGAAGTATTTCTTCTTTTTTGATGTTTTGGAAAAGATTAAGTAATATAGGTACTAGTTCCTCGTTGAAGGTTTGGTAGAATTCTGATGTGAAGTCATTTGGTCCCAGACTCTTCTTTTTGGGGAGATTTTGTATAATTTATTCTATTTCAATACTTGATATAGGTATGTTAAACATTTCCAGTCCTTTCAAACTATGTCTAGGAAGTTGGCATGCTTCCAAGTATTGGTCAAGTTCTTTCGGATTTTCATATTTCTGAGAATAAAGTTTATTGTAGTATTCATTAAGGATTCTTTGAATTTCTGAGGTGTCTGTTGTTATTTTGCCTTTGTCATTTCTGATTGATAATATTAGGGACTTTAATTTTCTATTTTTGATTAGGTTGGCCAAAAGTTTATCAATATTGTTGAATTTTTCAAAAAACCATCTTTTTGATTCATTGATCTTTTGAATAATTCTTTTGTTTTCAATTTCATTTAATAGCTGAGGATGTTTACAAATGGAAAAACATACCATCCTCATGGTTGGGAAGAATTAACATTGTTATTGTGTCCATATTACCTAAAGCAATATACAAATTTAATGCAATCCCTATTAAAGCACCACCATCATACTCTAAAGATCAGGAAAAAAAAGGACTTCATTTTATATGGAATCAGAGAAAACCTCAAATATCAAAAACATTACTCAGAAATAAAAACAAATCAGGAGGAATCATGCTACCAGACTTCAAACTATACTCTAAATCTATAGAGATCAAAACAGCATGATATTGGCACAAAAATAGCGGTAGATGTATGGAACAGAATTAAGAACCAAGAGATGAACCCAGACACTTATCGCCCTTTGATTTTTGATAAGCCCATCAAAAATATAAATTGGGGGAAAGATTCCCTATTTAGCAAATGGTGCTGGGAGAATTGGCTGGCGACTTGTAGAAGACTGAAACTGGACCCATACCTTTCACCAGTAACAAAAGTTGACTCTCACTGTATAAAAAGTTTAAATTTAAGACATGAAACTATAAAGATTCTTGGAGAGAGTGCAGGAAAACACTTGAAGAAATTGGCCTGGGAAAATATTTTATGAGGAGGAACACCAGGCAATTGAAGCAATACCAGTAATACATTACTGGGATTGATCAGACTAAAAAGCTTCTGCACAGCCAAGAACACAGTAACTTAAGCAAGCAGACAGCCCTCAGAATGGGACAGGATATTTGCAGGTTATGCTTCTGACAAAGTTTTGATAACCAGAGTCCACAGAGAACTCAAACTTATTAATAAGAAAAGAACAAGTAATCCCATTTCATTGTGGGAAATGGACTTGAACAGAAACTACTCTGAAGAAGATAGGTGCATGGCCTACAAGCACATGAAAAAATACTCATCATCTTTCATCATCAGAGAAATGCAAATCAAAACCACCTTGAGATATCATATAACTCCCATAAGAGTGGCTCACATAACAAAATCCCACAACCACAGATGTTGATGTGGATATGGAGAAAAGGGAAGACTTCTGCACTGCTGGTGGGAGTGCAAGCTAATACGTCCCTTTTGGGGAAAAGTATGGAGAATACTCAGGGATCTAAAAGTATACCTGCCATTTGATCCTGCAATTCCTCAACTAGGTGTATAGCCAAAAGACCAAAAATCACTTTATAACAAAGATATTTGCACCAGATCGTTCACTGCAGCTCAATTCATAATATCCAAGTCATGGAAGAAGCCAAGTGCCCATTGACCCATGAATGGATTAATAAATTGTGGTACATGTATACCATGGAATATTATACAGCTTTAAAAAATATGGAGACTTTGCCTCCTTTATTTCTACATGCATGGAGCTGGAACATATCTTACTTAGTAAAGTATCTCAAGAATGGAAGAAAAAATATCCAATGTACTCAGCAGTATTATGAAATCAATTTATAATCATTCACACTTTCACACAAAGAAGAGATCACAGCTATGGCCCAGGATGAAGGAGGGAGAAGAAGGGGAGGCGAGGGGAGGGGGGAAGTCAGATTGAGGGAGGGTGAGTGTGGGATTGACCTATAGTACACCATGTAAGGGTATATGTTGGATCTATTAAGTATAGAGTATAAATGTCTTAACACAATAATTAAGTAAATGAGATGAGGTATATATTAACCAGTGTGATGTAAGCATTCCTAATTCTATATGAAATCAGCACATTGTACCCCATAAATGCATTAATATATACATGATCTATGTGTTTATGATTTAATAAAAACAATAATAAAAATAATCGTCTACCTGCCAAAAAAAAGTAAAGAAGAGTTCTTCTTTCCCATTAGCCTCTCAGCTAAGGGCTAAGTCCAAAAATGCTAGTGTTGAAGACAACTAGAAGTCAGGAGGAGAGATAAAGGATGTTCTAGTTTAGCCTGTTTCTGTTGATTTTGTTCCAGCAATGCTTCTTTATGTCAGTAGTGGAATTGGAGCCCAGTTTCTAAGCTTTTCTACACTCTCTGAACTATCTTTATTGCACCATCCCTATCACTCCCACTGAACATACAAAATTGAGAAGTACCTCCCCTTCACAAGGCTCCTCCTCTGAACTTCTGAGGTGCCCACATCAGCTAAGAAGCACTCACCAGAGAGGTCTGGAACACAACTCTGAGGCCATTGGCCCCTGCCTTTCAGGTACTAGCAACTTGAGCCTCCTCCCTTTGTTACTCTTCCTTATGGGCAGTTGTTACCTCTTGCAGCTATGATGCTTGTATACGTTTTTGATTTTTCAGTCTTCAAATTCCAGATTAAATAATTTTTACATTATATTATTCCTGCTGAAATTGCTGATGTGGTTTTTGCTTTTCTGGCTATACCCTGTGTTGTTTACTATCCAAATGTAGAAATTTATAGCCAAAGTCCACACCACCATAATAAAAATCTACAATGTGTAGCAGTTCTTTAATAGTTGGGCAATGGGAAGGAAGAAAGTTGATTTCAACGATAGAAAACCATTTACCTGCATTGTTTTGGCACAAACTTTACCTTGAATTAACTTGAGAGGCAGCCAATGGATCTATGGGGTCGAAAACACTTTAAACAAATTGAAAAACAAAACATTTAAAGTGTATTTACTATTACTGGCTACCATTGGCAAAGTATTACAAGAGAAACATGACTGGCTAGTGTGAAGGCAGGTATGTAGAGAGAGAGAATACAGAAGCTTCCAGGGCTTCCTAAGCAAAACAGTTGGCTTCTTCTAAAGCCCAAATGGTGGGATATGACATTGATGAGGCATTGACTGGCAAAGGCCCAAGAAAAATTTTCAAGTGAGTGAACAGATTCAAGACAAACATAAGATCATTGAGAGGCAGCACCCGTTGAGATTTCTCAGTTGAATAAAATATCTCTGGAGAAAGATCAAGTTCAAGATACGGTCCTTTTACCTATCTTTCCAGACAGTACCAAATTGAGAGTGACATGGGAGAAAAAGGAAGTTATTCGTATACAAGAAAGAACATTCCCAGGCACATGGACTGCCAGGAAACAAATAGATTTGAACCCTACTAACATCTCAGACAATTATAGCACTAAAATACCATGACTCCAGAAATATGATCCCTGAATATTCAAGGCTTAACATAACTTTTGGTCTTTTAATTGTTCTCATTCAAGAAAAGAATTATTTTTCTTTTAAAGACAGTGTTTTGCTCTGTCATCCACATTGGAATACACTGGTACAATTATAACTCACTATAACTTCAAACTCCCAGGCTCAAGCTATCCTCCTGCCTCAGCCTCCCAAGTAGCTGGGCTCCAAATGTGTGCCACCTTCTAGCTACTTTTTATTATTATTACTTTTTGTAGATACGGGGTCTTCTTATGTTGCCTGGACTGGTCTTAAACTCCTGGGCTCAAGCAATTCTCCTGCTTGAGCTTCCCAAAGAGAGAGTATAGGCATGAGCCATCACATCTGGCCTCAAACAGGAAAAAAAGTATATCAAGGCTATGTAGCCTTTAACGGGCACTTCAAATACACATCAGGAGAACAATGAAAAGGGACGAACTTCTAAGAAGGGATGTGCAGAGGCTTGAGATAACTACAGATAAGAAAAATATCAAATACCCTCTCTGCCCTATTGTGGGGGAGACTTTATAATGTCTGTCCAGGAGCATTTTACCTGTGATGGCCATTTGTATCTGATTCTTTCTCTTCACAGGCTATTTATTGTGGGTTCTGCCTTCCTTGTCTTCTCTTGTATATTAGGTATATGTTGAAAGTGTGTTGCAAAATGCAGAAAATTTGTTTGTGGGGCATTCACTATTGTCATGACAATTTGATAAGGAAAAAGCCTAACCAGAGACCATTGGCTTGAATTAAATTCAGTGACTGTAAGAATTTTGAGCTGTCACTCTTGAAAGGTCATAATACCTCTTCATGAGTCAATGGAGCATGAAATGAATATTTGGTGACCAGAAAGGGGGCTTGTGGCAGAGATGGGCTATATCCACACTAATTTCATCTCCTTTTCTTGGCCACCGAGGAAGATGACATCTACAAGCCTCCCTTGCAGTTCCAATAAGACCATAAGATTGGGTTTTGGCCAATGGAAGAATGTATTTGTAGGTTACTGAGCACCAAGCTTGTAGAAGCAGCCACCAGTTCTTCAAGAAGGCACTGGGAGCCAGACAATCTCCTAGCCAGCATGGAGATGTTTTGCACCCTGCAGACAATCCCTCAAGCAGCTATATGCATTTATGAGATAAGATCAGTAGCTTGTTAGCAAGTGCTATACTTTGTAGCATTAGTAGGGCAACAGAATGGGCCATTGAGCCCAGGCAGAAAGAGCACTTAGCAACCATTAACCATGTGATCCTAGCACCTGGAGTGGGGGGGGGCACTTCTGTGGTTTGAGGCTTCAATTAAAGGCCAAGAGAGAGGTTTCTTGGGGCTCTCAGAGAACAGACAGGAAGCCCACCTCTTGTAGGCATGTACCTTCAATCCGTGTCCTGGCTGTTTATTTGCACGGTGACGGGGTGCCACAGTGGGCACCAACATCTATCAGTTCAAAGCTTCTCCATAGTGGCCCAGGAATGAGGTTCACATGGTCTCTTTCCTTTCCTTGGTGACCTAAGATACTATGTTCTTGTGTTATGAAGGTAGAATCAAGAGGTGGAATTAGTCTGTATCTTTAATTCATCCTTTGGTAGTGAACTTCCAAAAAGAGCTGGCCAACACATATCTGACCACCCCAGGAGAAAGAAACATTTTATTTTCTATTTTAAGAAACTAGGATTTGGAGGTTTTATGTTACAGTGTCTAGAGGTTATCCCCATAACATAGCATTAGATTTAATTAATGGACTTATTTATTAATAAATTGGTATCTTGTCTTTTTCTTTCTACAAAATCTTGAATAGGAAAAAATATCATTAAACAAGTGAAACAATGAAGTGTAGTAGAAAAAGTCTTGTTTTGAAAAGCCTGATTACTATTAACCCTTTTATTATTTATTAGGTAAGTGGCTCTGGAAAAGTTAATTTCTCTAAGACACTGTACGCATCTATAAAATGAAGCTATTATTAATTTACTCAATTATAGGAAGAAAGCCAGAACAAAAGTTTGTTCAAGGGTTCTTAGGGTTTTTGATCAATAATTCTGTGAAATATTAGTTAAGCATTACAGCTACTCTAGCAAACGTACAAAAATAGTTTTTTTAATTTAAAAATATTTGGCTACTTCATGATGACGACAAAATCCAGCTGTATATATGAAGACTGTGGAACTCATGTTTATGTGTGTTAACACATGCCAAGCAGCTTTATTAACAATAATTTATAAAAGATTATTTTAGAGCCATATGAGATAACACAGATGATAATTTCAAAAGGAATCTATTTCTTAGAACTGGAAATAGCCAAGAGTGTTGCACACGTCTCTCCGTTCTCTCAGCACCCCCTGCAATCTGAGAGGATGATATTTAGGCAGGATTCTCATTCCTATTTCTATATATTGTTAGCTGAAAGCTTATTCTTTCACATAATCTCCCCAGATAACCAATCACTAATGTTCATTTGGATCAATCATTATTTCTGTGCAAATGCTGTCATCTGAAAGTTTGTGTTCTCTACTTCAAATCCTAAAATCCTAAACCTTAAGGTGGTGGCATTATGAAAAGGGGCCTCTAGGAGCTGATTATTTCCAGAGGGTAGAGGTCCCATGAATGGGATTAGTTCCCTATAGAAGAAGCCCGACGAGGTTGACTGTCCCTTCAAACACATGAGAAGGTGCTGTCTGTGAACTAGAAAAGTGGACCTTCACCAGATCACCAGACACCAAACCTGACAGCCACTTGATTTTGGACTGCTCATCCTCTAGAACTGTTAGAAATAAATTCCTGTTGTTTATACGCTACCAGTTTATGGTATTTTACAGCAGTCTGAACCGAATAAGATAGTCAAGTAATAGAAACTGTCAAGTAAACCGAAAATGAAAAGAAACACCTAAATGAATCATTGCCTGCATTTAATTATATGTTCACTAGCTAATAAATCAGGCTAATAAAAACATTTGTGTTCTTATAAAATAGCAAAATAATAATTAAAATATATCTAACATGAATTTAAAAGTTAGAGATTAAATGGAATTTTTCCTATTCAAATCAAAATGAAGAATGTTGAAGGCTAATCTAAACAAAGAACATTTAAAACTCCTTTTGCGTTCTCTTTTATTTTAATCCCAATCATTGGAAGATAATGGGCATTGAAAACTAAGCATTTAAATGTAAAGCAGAAAATAAAACATGAAAGGATATATTACGGGTTTGGTCTTCAAATTATTTTTGTGCTTGTTTAATTCACAATTTGTTGTAAAAATCATGACCTTTAATCTTATTTTAAACATTTTTGGAAAAAAATAGAAAAATACAGAAGGTATGATGTTCATGTTTATCTTCTTTAAAAAGTAGCACTTGTCTTACTCCTACTGATTCCATTATACAACACAGAATCTGAGAATATAAACTTTAATTTAAATATTTATCTAAAGTCACTAACATAAGAAAAGAACAACGTCCAAAATAATGGAAAGAGAAAGAAATAGTTGTTTAATTTGAATCAAAATCTGGCATGATATTAATATTTTTAATGTCTATTAACTTAACTGAATCTATTTGAACAATACCAAAAAAAGCAAATAAACAAGAATAACATTTACTTAGTAAGTAAATAAGAACAACATTTATTTAGAAGATCTTCCCTCTCCCGCTTTTTGCATTTACACACAAGATATAAAACAACTGTCCACTCACCAGTGTGGAGGTCTGGGAGGCATCAGGCAGATCCCCTGAGATCTCAGGTGTCCGTGTGTTGTTGGGGAGTCTGTGAGGGTTGCGAGCTATCGCTTCACACCAGCCCAGCATTTTCTCCTTCCTCTTATCCCTTTTCAATTTCTGAAATTCTGAAAATAATTTACATTCCCTGAAACAGGTCACTTATTTGAGTTGTGTTTTAGAAAATATACAAAATTAAAATTAAATTAACTATATAATGAAATACCAATAGACAGTCTTTCCTAACTAAGGATTATGAAGAGGAAAAGAAAAATATGCCAATTATTAAAAATGTCTTATAGTAACAGGGTCACAAGACAATGGAGACAATATACATCTTTTCAAAGGCCATGATGTCTCTTTGTGACATTTATAGACAATGGGCATTCCTTGTGCCAGGTTCTAAGTATCACTTTTAGGTATCAGTTTATAATAACAAGTTTTTATCTTGAGAGCCAAGAACAGACCCAGTTCCTGATAATAACTACATATTTTAACAACATCTAAAATTTGGCATAGCTATTCAGTTTGCATATCCTATAAAAGCAGAATAAAACAAATCCAGGGCAGTGATAAAGATTATTCATTCTGGCAGTGCCATGATTATCTCTCTCATAAAGTTCTGCCAAATAAAAAAGGAAAAATTTTATTGCAAGTATAATAAACTTACTATGTGGCATCTATCACCAGTATAATCTATTCAAAAATAATCATTAAAGAAAAATTCCTCACTATGTCATGAGTAGAAATATTCCATAACTCTAGCTTTCGAGAACTTTCCATTTGGAGGAATGTTTTGTCTCTGAAAAAAAAGTCGTATCAACAATGATTTTTAAAATAATGGAGAAACATTGTTTCCTTTGTAAAGTTTTATAGCCTACTTTTCCACTCCACCACCTTCAGTAATTAGAAACAGTTTACTGCAGGTCTTTAGTTAAATGCATTACGCTGTCAATTAAATATCAAAAATAATGTGGAGTAATTATTTTTCACAGCATCCAAAGCAATTAGCAATCTGGTGGTTTATAACATTTCAGGGATTCGAAATTGCACATTTCATAGCACAAAGAAAAGTAACATAAAGAATGGTTGCACTAAAGGACTGATGAATTATTAGTCTAAATGACAAAATACTCAAGTGCATCTGAGCAATGTAAATAGGGAAGTGATAAAAAGATCTTTTGTGAAAAGAAGTCTAAGCTACTCAATGGAATGGAATTCCTGAAAAGACTGGCAATCTAATGTAAATGACTTATTGATTTCGGGTACAGAAAAGCAATAAGGAGAACTTGAAAACAATTATTTGAGTAAGTAACAAATTATTAGTACTTGTTATTTCACCTTGCTTTAGCTTTTATGGAAAATTCTCTATTTTTTTTTAATGATTTTATTAAATCATAATTGTGTACATTGGTGCAATCATAGGGCAGAATGTGCTTCAAATACAATCAGAAACATTTTGATCGCACTGTGAGAGATAGCCTTCATGGCATTTTCTTAATCACTATATAAAGACATTGATACTCTACATTTAATAAGTTTCACCAGTACCCTACTAAGATGCACCGTAGGTGTGATCTCACTAATTGCCCTCCTTCCACCCATCCTCCCCCCTCCCCGGAATGGATTAATAAATTGTGGTACATGTATACCATGGAATACTATGCAGCCTTAAAGAAAGATGGAGACTTTACCACTTTTGTGTTTACCTGGATGGAGCGGGAACATATTCTAATTAGCAAAGTCTCTCAATAATGGAAGAAAAAGTATCAAATGTACTCAGCCCTAATACAGAGCTAATTTATAGCTTTCACATGAAGGATAAAATCCAATTATAGCACAAGAATACAGGGAAAAGGGAATGGGAGGGGAGGGGAGAGGATGGGTGGAGGGAGGGCAATTAGTGGGATCACACCTACGGTGCATCTTAGTAGGGTACTGATGAAACTTATTAAATGTAGAGTATCAATGTCTTTATATAGTGATTAAGAAAATGCCATGAGGGCTATCTCTCACAGTATGATCAAAATGTTTCTGATTGTATATGAAGCACATTCTGCCCTATGATTGCACCAAT
>CAUYRH010000344.1:0-12837 GCA_963574655.1 Perodicticus potto
TTTTTGAGACAGAGCCTCAAGCTGTCACCCTGGATAGAGTGCTGTGGCATCACAGCTCACAGCAATCTCCGATTCCTGGGCTCAAGCAAGTCTCCTGCCTCTGCCTCCCAAGTAGCTGGGACTACAGGCGCCCACCACAACACCCAGACATTTTTTGGTTGCAGCCATCATTGTTGTTTGGTGGGCCCGGGCTGGATTCGAACCCGCCAGCTCAGGTGTACATGGCTGGTGCCTTAGCCCGTTGAGCGACAGGCGCCGAGCCAAGAAAAAGTTAAGATCATGACATGCTGTACATTTTTTTCTTAAAAATAAATACCAAGTATACATTTGATGATTCAGCCAAAAACTATTGATTTACATGATGCCCTCAAAAGCCTATTATAGATACTAAGAATAGTTGTTACATATTTAGACTATGTCTTGTTTTTTTTTTTTTTTGAGACAGAGCCTCAAGCTGTCACCCCGGATAGAGTGCTGTGGCATCACAGCTCACAGCAACCTCCAATTCCTGGGCTCAAGCGAGTCTCCTGCCTCCGCCTCCCAAGCAGCTGGGACTATAGGCGCCCACCCCAACGCCCGGCCATTTTTTTTTTTTTTTTTGGTTGCAGCCGTCATTGTTGTTTGGCAGGCCCGGGCTGGATTCGAACCCGCCAGCTCAGGTGTACGTGGCTGGCGCCTTAGCCGGTTGAGCCACAGGCACCGAGCCAACTATGTCTTGTTTGTAAAAAACAGTATACTTCTGTTTCTAAAATGCATGGAAAAGAAGGCTTTCAAATTAAGTTATTTGTTGTTAATGAAAAGTACTTAAAAATCTGTTTTCTTTGTTTTTTTGCGTATGTCAAAAATATATTAAAATTTGTGTTTTTAATGTAACTAGATGAGACATGACTATGTATTTAGTCAATGAAATAGAAACATTTTAGCAATAAAATAGACTAGGGAAAAGCAGAAATATACATATTTTACTATGTGCTATTGGTTGGCAAACGTTTTCAAATATTAACCTTTGGCTTATGCATGGCTATTGATAAGGCTGAGGAGTTATGATGCATTGTGGAAAAACATTGGTAAAATTGTTTTTGGAAATCACAATTTTTTTTTCTTTTTTTTTTTTGAGACAGAGTCTCATGTCACCCTTGGTAGAGTGCTATGGCATCACAGCTCATAGCAACCTCAAACTCCTGGGCTTAAGTGATTCTCTTTCCTCAGCCTCCCAAGTAGCTGGACCTACAGGCGCCTGCCACAACGCCCAGCTATTTTTTGATTGTAGTTGTCATTGTTGTTTTAACTGTCCTGGGCCAGCTTCGAACCCACCACCTTCAGTGTATCTGGCTGGTGCTACAAACACTGAGCCTGAAATAGCAGTTTTTAAGAGGTCTTTTGTTCAAGTCAAAGTAAAGGGTATACCTGTTCAGAGTGGAATGGTACATAGTGCAGTGTTTTTTGAAATTTTGCTTTTTTGTCTTATTAACCATAATTCATTTCTTTATCCTGTTACATCATCCTTGCCTCATGGCATAACAATCATAGGTGACAGAGAAAATGAAAAGAAGGATCAGGTATTTATATGTCTAGTGATACAGAAAAAATTATTACTTTTTGAGAAAAACTACAACATAATCTTTTTTTTTTCAGTACATTTTAACTTATTTGAAAAATATTGAGGTAAAAATTCCTATGGTACTACTTAAACTTGGCTAACAAAAATTTATATGAGAAAAAAATTAGCATCAGGAATATGTCATATATTAATATATACATTATTGATCATAGATAATTTTTTGTGTTTACAATTCAGAAAAATTATATGGGTAATGAATAAGGAACTATGCCAGAATTCAGTTATTGTACGTAATACATTCTTTATCAGTTTCTCTTGAGTATGATGCATTTTTTTCTTTTTAGATATGACCTATGGGTAAAACCCTGTGAATGCAAGATACTTCAGTTAGTAGAAAGTCTTTTTAATCCAAGCCTTGCATTAACTAAATTGCACCTGAGTGGGAATTGAAAAATAATTTATTTGTCATGAAATGTGATAGTATCTAATCCTTGACAGTAGAGATACTTTCCAACTAATTTGTTTGATTGACAGTGTGATTTATGAAGAATTAATCTGGAATAAAATTCATTATTCGAAAGGTTGAGAGACAATTAAAAGAGAGTTGTCACTTGTGTCTGATGAGAGCTTTATGAGAGGGAAGTGACCTAAATAACAGATGTCAATGACCGAGTGAAGAGTAAAAGAATTGCAGCTTCCTTTGGAGAGGTAGCTATTATTCCAGTTATTTATAGTCAGAAGAGTTTGTGTATAAGGACTTCAGGGTTTAAAATGTCGTGTTTATTCACTACTGAAAACAGCCAACTAAAGATAAAGTCTCAGTAAATTAAGCCTACTAGATTTTTAAAATACAGTTCATTTTGATAAAGTAGTTCAATATCTGTAATTAAAATGCATGGCTTTAGGAGAGGAACTTAGAAATGAGATTTGCTGGTCATTTGAAGTACTGATAGTGAAAATCTAGAAGAGGTAGTGTGAAATCTTTTCTAGCCTGGATTCCATTCGATTACCCTTCAGTAACAAGAATAGAAGCTACAAGTCAAAACAACTTTTAAATATTCTACACTTCTGAAAAATAGTTCTAGGATTTATTTCTAGGTCATGTTATTTTACAGTTTTGAAAAGAATAAGGAAATAAGTTGGAAAATGAATAAGAAAAATGACTTACTGGTTGATGAATGTAATGAATTTATCATTGTCTTTGGTAAAGAAGGTAGCATCATAAAGCAAGCGTTCATTCTGGTGAAAATACCAATGCGTAGAATTTGCCCTGTGTTGTGAGCACAAATTAGAACTGAAGTACAATAGGTTGAAAAGAGATGAAAATAGCATATAACATTTCTACTGGAGTAAAAAATTATTTGATCAAAATTTTACTTAAGATTATTTTGAAAAGTTTATGTGGGGGCTACAAAGTTGAAAATACTAAAAATTATATCCTCTTGATACTGATTTAATGTTCATATCACCACCACTACTATCTAGAAAAGCTAAGTTATTTCATTGATAGTTTTTATCACTAAAAAACAGAGTATAATTTAGTCTAAAAATAGACTACACATCTATCTGTAGTGAAAATGATCTGGAATTTAGCTTTTTTAAAATTTTCCCTAAGTAGATCTACATAATCTCCACCTTTTCAGACTATATGAATTCCAGTAATTCTCTTGTGTTCTGAAATTGTATATAATGACATTGTATTCAAAATTAAATGTTTGCTCCATCTCAGTTTTATAGAATGTGGTTAACTTTACAGCTAAACATTACATATCTTTTAAGATATATAGTGCTGTTTGAAATCTTTCTAAAACAACTTTGTGGTGATTGAAGAAGGAACAGTGATATATAAATCTCAAATGGGTCATGTATAGTTGTTTTGGAAATTTTTGTACTTAACACTTTTACAGGGCAAGAGAATGAAGAAAGATGCAATTATAATAGATACTCAGAATTGTAATTTTTATTAATTGTTGATGTTCTTGTTGTGATTGATGGTAATTATCATGGTTTTACTTGGCATCTCCGTTGCAAAAATAGGTTAAGAAGACCTCACTCTGACCCTCTGGGAGTTTTACAAGTAGTGTCCTTAAACTATTATAAGAAACATTTATTTTATATAAAATAATCTTAAGGATATATTTCAGTTGATAAATTCAACTATGTATTCAACTAAAAATATTAATTTTAACATTATAAATCAAGATTTTGTTTTTAAAATGGTGAAATATTTTATGTAGTTTTCTAGTTTGGAGAATCTAATTGGATAAAATAATTTCTTTTTCTTTTTGTTCCTCTGTATAATATTGCAATGCTCAAAAAATATAAGTTGTGATAATAAGTGAGTGACTTTCAGTTTTCATTGAGTAACTGATTTTGCCTTCCCACAGGAGAAAATTCAGATCCCATTAACACAATCATTTGAAAAAGAGGAGAAGCCCTCAAAAGATGAAGCAGAAAAAGAAAAAGCCAGTGATAAGTTGCCCAGAAAAATGTTATCAAGAGGTTTGCAATTTATTTTTGTGTTTTTAAACAAAATTTTAGTTTCACTCTCAATAATTCCATTCTTGACTCCTTGAAAAATTATGTAGTATATCTACATTAAAAATGACACAGCAGAATGAAGTAGTCATCTACTCCGGATAAAACAGTATTAACAGTTCTGTACATCAGTAAGATGCTTCAGCCAGAATTGCATCACATACCAGAGTCACTGAGGAAGATCAATGTCTTTTATTTTATTTTGTATTTATTTTTTTTGTAGAGACAGAGTCTCACTTTATTGCCCTCGGTAGAGTGCCTTGACGTCACACAGCTCACAGCAACCTCCAACTCCTGGGCTTAGGTGATTCTCTTGCCTCAGCCTCCCAAGTAGCTGGGACTACAGGCGCCTGCCACAACACCCGGCTATTTTTCTGTTGTGCAGTTCAGCTGGGGCCGGGTTTGAACCCGCCACCTTCGGTATATGGGGCCGGCGCCCTACTCAATGAGCCACACAGGATCTCACTGTGTTGCCCTTGCCGGATTTGAATCCTGGGCTCATGCGATCCATCTCCCTCAGCCTCCCAAGTAGCTGAAACTATAGCCATGTAACACCCTGCTTGGCTTAGATAAATATCTAATCTCTCACTGGTCTGTTTCTTATATTAAAATTCTGGAATCATCATAATTTATATATTGATTCCGCTGAAAATACTACTTTAAAAATTTTTTTTCTTTTTTTACTCACCACTATTCAACTGAGAAAAAAATATTACCCTTTAATTCCTTATGATACAAAGAGCTAATGCCATAATATTTGGCATCCAGTAAGAATATTTTTGGAAACCCAGAATGTTTATTTTTCTCAGTAAGTTTGGAGGGTGTGCACTATCATCTAGCATTGTAGGTCAATACAAATGCTTGTTAAATACATAAACCCAGACATATTGGCCAGTGTTAGAGACAGCTGAGGATATTGCATTTAAGGGGAAAAAATAAACATGAATATTTGAAAAATATTTTGAAAACAAACCTTTAGTAATAGACCTGATAAAAATCTAAGTAAATTGGCCGGCACAGTGGCTCACACCTATAATCCTAGCACTCTGGGAGGCTCAGGCGGATGGATTGCTTGTGCTCATGAGTTGGAGATCAGTCTGAGCAAAAGCGAGACCCTATCTCTACTAAAAATAGAAAAACTGAGGAAAGAGGACCGCTTGAGCCCAAGAGTTGGAGGTTGCTGTGAGCTGTGACGACACGGTACTCTACACAGGGCGACAGCTTGAGACTATCTCAAAAAAGAAAAACACTAAGTAAATTATTTTCACAATAAAAATTCCTAGCTACCTCCAGATTGTCTCCAATCATAATCGAAGTAAGCTGTCTTAAATTGCTACAGACATAGTTAATTAAATCACTTGAAATGTTTCCCCTAAGGAGGCATTTTTGAACATGAGAATATGGTGAGTATATAAAAGGATCTTTAAGTAATTTATAATAACTTAAACTGGCACATGTGAGAGATTAATTTATTTTAAGAATATACATGGACATACAGTTATATAAACTCATGCATATTATTCAAGAGTAGAAAAATTGTTATCTGGATTCATCATAAGTTGCCTTTTTCTACTTTTGTCAATTTTTGAAATGTGGGACATCTCGTTTTATTAAAGGTATACATAATGTGTAAAAGGGAAAGGGATTTGTTTTCAAACAACTTTATACTGGGTTTTTGTGTTGTTGTTTTTTAGATTCCAGTCAAGAATACACTGATTCAACTGGCATAGATCTACATGAATTTTTAGTAAATACATTAAAAAACAATCCCAGGTAAAAATTAAATTTATAAGGTTTACAATGCTTCTAGAGTACCTTAATTTTGCTATATTTGTTTTTATTATTGAGTTAGAGTATTAGAATAAGATTGCAAATATTTGAAGTACACCAGAAACATTTTAGTTTCTTAGGGCTAAGATGTTCATCTACTGTACGCACACGTATAAGTATCTTTTTGCATTATGCATGTCACTATGATGTAAAAGTAGTTCATACTCTCTGTAGGAATGTTGGGAAGTACAGAATCACAATGATATTTGGGTTCTTAACAGAGAGAGAGAAATACCATGAAAAGAAAGAAAAATATCTCACTGTAATGCACTCAACCAAATAACAAGTTAGTATATTCGTGTAGATGCAGGGGTATTCAACCTGTGACCTGCAGGCTGCAGGCAGATTTTTTGAGGACTATTTTGCTTATTTTTAGTGTTCAATTTCCTGAAAAGTATGCACGAACCTTTTCTTATGCTCACCACCTGTTGTGTTTGCATATTTATTATGTGACCCAAGACAACAATTCTTATAATGTGCAGCAGAAAAGAAAAATGGTTGGACATTTCTGATAGTTTTGAACTTAGTTAAATGCAGAATTTTTGTTTCTTTTTGCTGAGTTTGTAATATAAACCTCAAACACAAAGACTTTTAAGGTGCTTTATTTGAATCAGTACTTTAATCATGAAATCCTTTGTTTTGTCAAGGTACTAAATTGAGTAGTTTTTTTTTTAGAGACAGAGTCTCACTTTATCGCCCTCGGTAGAGTGCCGTGGCATCACATAGCTCACAGCAAACTCCAACTCCTGGGCTTAGGTGATTCTCTTGCCTCAGCCTCCCAAGTGGCTGGGACTACAGGCGCCCGCCACAATGCCTGGCTATTTTTCTGTTTTGCAGTTCGGGCCGGGGCCGGGTTTGAACCCGTTGCCCTCCATATATGGGGCCAGTTCCCTACTAGATGAGCCACAGGAGCCACCCTAAATTGAGTAGTTTTTAACATTTTGCCAGGTCATCAACCACTTTGACCATTCTCCCTGTAATAAGGCTGCCCACAAAATATCTGACCAGCACTTTCATGGGTAAAAGACGCTAAGGTTAAGTTAAGAACCCCTCTTATAGATACGTGTATTAGCATTTCAGAGTGTTGGTTATTTGACATACACTGAAATTAAAAAAGTAATGTCACTGGGTATTTGCTCGTGGAAGATAACATGAACAACTCTCTTCCGTGTCACTGAGGCTTACCTTATGTTCAGTCTTGCTTCAAGATAACCTTTGTTCTTGCTAAGTCTGGTCTCTAACTTGTGAGCTCAAGCAGTCCACCTGCCTCATCCTCCCAGAGTGCTAGGTTACAGGGGTGAGCAACCACGCCTGACCCAAAACGTGATTATCCTTCTTTCCAGCTTGAGAAATGATTAAGCAGATTTTACTTTTAAAGACTGTAATCATAACAAGGCTTTATCTTTTTCTTTTTTTTTAATTTCAAAATATTAAGGGAATACAAATGTTTTTATTACATGTATTCCTTTTATAATGCTTAAGTTGGGGCTGTTAGTGTGCCCACCACCCAAATAGTGTTCATTGTACCAGATAGGTGAGTTTTTACCCTTTCCCTCCCTCCTTGATTTCCAATCACTTTTATATCTTTTTTTGCTTATGTGTGACCATCAGTTTGCTCCCAAATATTAGAAACTACATGTGATATTTTTTTCATTCCTGAGATACTTCACTTAGGGTAACAGTCTCCCATTCTATCCAAGCTGATGCAAAAAAGACATTTTTTCATTTCATTTTATGGCTGAGTAGTGCTCTGTGGTATGTATGTACACACATACACACCACATTTTCTTTATCCATTCATGAACTAATTAAAATTGTGCTGTGATTTGAGTTCACCAATCATGAGGGAAATGAAGATTAAAACACAATGAGATACCATCGTACTCCAGTCAGAAAGGCCATTAAAAAGTCAAAAAGCAATAGATGCAGAGAAGAAGGAATGCTTATATACTGTTGGTGGGGCTGCAAGTTAGTACAACCTGTAAGGGAAACAATATGGAAATTTCTCAAAGAAACAAATGTAGACTTAATATTCAACCCAGCAATCCCACTAATGGATATCTTCCCAAAGGAAAAGAAGTCATTTAATCAAATAGGAATCCTTTTTATTTATTTACAATTATTTTTCAGTAGAAAATAGTACATATGGGCAGTGCCTGTGGCTCAACGGACTAAGGCACCAGCCTTATATGCTGGAGGTGGCAGGTTCAAACCCAGCCCTGGCCAAAAACTGCAAAAAAAAAAAAAAAGAAAATAGTATACAATAGTACAGTTTTGTTTTCCTCTACAAATGCAAAGTTTTTAAGCTATCTACATGAACCTTTTTTAATGCATAATTTAATGATTTTTAGTACATTTTCACATATGTGCAGTTTTTGCCACAGTCAGTTTTAGAATGTTTTATCACCCCAAACAGAAACACCATACCTTTTGGCTATCCTTATGCTGATGATAATAATAATGATAATGATAGTAATAATAGATTATCCCCAGCCCTAATCTGTTTTCTGTTTCTATAGATTTCTCTGTTCTGGACATTACATATGAGTGAAATTGTATGTAGTCTTTTGTAACTAATTTTTATTCACTTAGCATGTTTTCAAAGTTCATTCATATTGTAGTATGTATTAGTATTTATTACTTCTATGTATGCATCTTTATTTGAGTAAATTTACAGGTAGCTAATTCATCTAAAGGGGAATGTGTTATTACTAATGTCACTGTAAGTTTAGGAAGTTCAAGTTAATGTCAAATTGTGTTAGAGATAAGGGTTGCTTAATAAAAGACTCAGTGTTGTCTCAGTGAAGCACCTGGCTAATTAACAGATATACCTGGCACATAATTAGTAAGAGATATGAGAAATTCCCACTAAAGCTTTCAGGATTAAATATTGCCTAGAGAAT
The DNA here is from genome assembly GCA_963574655.1 of Perodicticus potto. Classification (NCBI taxonomy): domain Eukaryota; kingdom Metazoa; phylum Chordata; class Mammalia; order Primates; family Lorisidae; genus Perodicticus; species Perodicticus potto. Next base: position 8,833 of record CAUYRH010000344.1, read on the forward strand.
TCCACTAGATATTAAGAAGATTTATTTTTAGTAAAATTTATTCAATAGTTCTTTTCTGAATCATTTTCATTTCAATTGTTCTACAGATCATTAAAGCTTTTAATTTCCAGATGTTAAATAGACTTGCCATTTGTAAGAAATATTTTCAGAAGCTACACTATTAACTACAGTCACCACTAATTTAGACTTTTAAGAACCTGAAGATACCCTTGATGGAGATTACACTCACTTAATGCCTATTTTTGTGTTGATTTTTTTTTTTTTGCCATCTTGTATAAATTTTATATGCAGAAAAGAAGTATGGATTATACAGATAATTAATACTGGGTTAACTAATGGAGGAAAGCAACCCCATAAGTTAATTATTGAGAATGGATATTTTTAAAGTGATTTGTTTTGCTCTAGGAAGCATCATGTAATTGTTCTGTTTGAAATATCTTCTAAAAAGCACTTTTGTTGGAGGTAATGTTTATGTCATTTCATTTATTATCTGTTACAGAGGATTTACCAAGGGCATATAAAACACTGAGTAGATAGTGATCAAATAGAATTGTTATTGTTTCTCCTTTTTTTAATTTGCCATAAGTATACCAGCTATTTATGCTTTCTCTAAAGTTACTTTCCATATAGTGACTAGAACCTTAGTACCTAAAAGATTGTTGCCCTTTCTTTTTAAGTAGTAGTTTATTGGTTCATTTTAAAGGTCTTTTCAATAAGTATGTCTATTTTTAGATGTTTTAGTTCATGTGTTAAACATTAATTTTGCCTAAAGAAAAGTCATTCGTGTACCATTAGTTTGAGTCCCATATGTAAAGCCCTAATAAAGGATCATTAGCTTTTAACTTATGACCATTACCAAAACATGTCCTCAGTTACAGATTTAAAAATTTAGAAGCTCAGACTAAGCTACAGTGCATAACAAGCAAAAAGTGTAAATATCACTCTTATTTGTCAAAAATGTTCTACTAAAAGCAGAGAAGCTTAGTTGAAAGTGATCCAGGTAATAATAAAAAATCTCTCTAATCCATAGATATACATGTTGAGGGGAGACAGCCTGAATTTGTAGCACTGGTTAGTAAAATTGGTATATTTTATTTTCTTTCATGGAGACAATACAAATTTCTTTTCAGTGGCAACGCATTCACTGAAGAACTTGTGAAATGTCTTTATTTAATTTATTTTATTTTATTTCATTTCATTTTATGACATAATCTTCCTCTGTCACCCCTGACTAGAATGCAGTGGTGTCATTATAGCTCACTGCAGCCTCCAACTCCTGGGCTCAAGTAGTCCTGCCTCAGCCTCCAAGGTAGCTGGAACTACAGGTGCCCAACCATGCCTTGCTAATTTTTCTATTTTTAGTAGAGACAGGGTCTCAGTCTTGCCCATGCTGGTCTCAAACTCCTGAACTCAAACAATCATCCTGCCTTAGCTTCCCAGAGTGCTGGGATTTATAGGGGTGGGCCAGCACTCAGCCTTGAATTATCTTCTACCTACTATTCAATTCAAACATAGAAAATCAATTTATTTATTTTTTTATTTTTTGTAGAAACAGAGTCTCACTTTATCGCCCTTGGTAGAGTGCCATGGCGTCACACAACTCACAGCAACCTCCAACTCCTGGGCTTAGGCAGTTCTCTTGCCTCAGCCTCCCGAGTAGCTGGGACTACAGGCACCCTCCACAACGCCCAGCTGTTTTTCTGTTTTTTTCTTTTGCAGTTCGGCCGAGGCTGGGTTTGAACCCGCCACCTTCGGTACATGGGGCCTGCGCCCTTCTCGGTGAGCCACGGGCGCCACCCGAAAAATCAGTTTAAATGCATTGCTTTTGTGAACTTCAAATAAGTTACCTGCTTCAGATTCTCTTTTTTTTATTATAAGGGAGTAAATATGATAAAATGTATCATAAAAGTCACTGAAAATATTATATCAAGATAAATTGACCCAGAAGCTTAGATGAAAGAGGGTCTTACAGTTTAGCAAATCTTTTTTGGGAAAAACTTTATGAGGTAAAACTCTCCATCCTCCTCAAAAATTAAAGGGAAAGAAAGAATATTAAAAGAACTTCTGGATAAAATAATTTCATTAATTTATTTCATGCACAAGAAACTTGTTTAGCCCTTTTATATACAAATATAGTAGAACCTCCATTCTTGACCATCTCCCTAAATGGACCTAATTTTCATAGACTAGATATGCACCACATCTATTCAATAGAAGACTGACTTCTATATATTGATTACCTCTCCAAGTTTTATCTTGACCACTTGGACTGTAACACACAGTATTAATTTACCCTCTGTAACTTGACCAGTTGAGTCCACTCTACACCACACTCAGATGTGGGCTCTGCCCCTTAGTTGTATTACTTTTTCTTTCGTATGAGTTCTTTTTCATGTTTTAGTATTACCACGTGTTGAATTCGGCTTAACATCCCTTTGTTTATTACGTGTTGCATAAGATTTTTTCAACATAAAGGATGGGTCTAGGCTTGGCGCCTGTGGCTTAAGCGGCTAAGGCGCCAGCCACATACACCTGAGCTGGCGGGTTCGAATCCAGCCTGGGCCCGCCAAACAACGACAGCTACAATCAAAAAACAGCCAGGCGTTGTGGCGGGCCCCTGTAGTCCCAGCTACTTGGGAGGCGGAGGCAGGACAGTCACTTGAGCCCAGGAGTTGGAGGTTGCTGTAAGCTGTGATGCTATCGCTCTCTACCCAGGGCGAGAGCTTGAGGCTCTGTCTCAAAAAAAAAAAAAAAAAAGCATCAGTCTAAATTGTATGTGCATCTTAAAATTACTGAAAAATTTTACAGTTAATCAAGACATGACACAAGGGAAAGAACTCAAAGAGCTGACATTGAAGGTAAAGTTGATCTTTTACATTTTCTAGAAAAGCAGCAGCCAGAGAAAGATGGCTGAACATTTTGATATTAGCAAGACCATTGTTAGTAGCATCCAAAAATGTAAACATGAGTTCTTGGAAAGATAATGATAAGAAAAGCGGAGACCTAAAACAGAAAAGGAGGAAAACGTCCCTTGATGAAGTCAGTGAAGTCACATTCAGCTGGTTCAAATAAAGGAGAGCAGTTAACACCAGAATTTCTAGGTTGATGATCCAAGAAGTCACTAAAAAATACACACAGGAATTTGGGGTGGCAGATTTTCAAGCATCAAGTGGTTGACTTGAGAAATTAAACTGCAGCAAAAGATCTCCCAGGTCTTATGTGGTAAATCCAATGAAGTTCCTGTAGAAGTTGTGGAAGAGTTCATGTGGAGTTCATGTAGAGTTCATGTAGAGTTGTGGAAAAGTTCCCAGCTTCTCCAGAGATGGTGACACTTTTAATACTGACAAGTGTGGACTCTTTTTCAAGCGGTTACCTGACAGGAGCCTTGCCATGAAGGATGCCAAATTTTAAGACCAGTATACTTACCAAAGTACATATTACATTTCTTTGCACTTGCTCAACCAGAGAGAAACTAAAACCCTTGCTAATTGGTAAGTCATGGTAAATCATCAAAGCCACATGCATTGAAGAACCTAAACTCAAAGACCTCCCTGTCACTTGGAGATCAAACAAATGCACATGGATGACTAGAGCCCTATTTGAGGAGTGAGTAGGGGTATTGACTGAGAAATGAAAAAGAAGAAATGGTATATTCCACTGACAGTAGACAGTTGTCCTCGCCACAAAAAAGTGAATCATCTTACAAACGTAACATTGAAATTTCTGCCTCCAAACATGACTTCAAAAACCCAACCTCTTGACCAAGGCATCATCAAAACATTTAAAATGGGCTTGGCACCTGTGGCTGAACGGGCTAAGGCGCCAGCCATGTACACCTGAGCTGGCGGGTTCGAATCCAGCCCAGGCCCACCAAACAACAATGACGGCTGCAACCAAAAAATGGCCAGGCGTTGTGGTGGGTGCCTGTAGTCCCAGCTACTTGGGAGGCGGAGGCAAGAGACTCGCTTGAGCCCAGGAATTGGAGGTTGCTGTGAGCTGTGATGC
>CAUYRH010000349.1:0-11234 GCA_963574655.1 Perodicticus potto
ATTACCGCTCTCTTTCTCCCACACTTTCTTTCTTTCAACAGTCTCACTTTGTTACCCAGTCTAGAGTGCCATGGCGTTAGCCTAGCTCACATTAACCTCAAACTCCTGGGTTGAAATGATACTCCTGCCTCAGCCTCCAAAGTAGCTGGCATTATAGGCACCAGCACAATGCCCCGCTAATTTTTCTATTTTTGATAGAGATAGAGTATCCCTTTTGCTCAGGCTGGTCTTGAACTCTTGAGCTCAAGTGATGCTCTGGCCTCATTCTCTCAGAGCATGAGAATTACAGATGTGAGTCACCATGGCCAGCCTCTTTACGAGCCTTATTTAAAACATAGGGGAGCTGGAGTATTGTCTTGTGGTGTCCCTTTCATCTTGATATACTTACAGATGACACAATAATTTTTTTCTTTCACTACAAACATGCAGATGAACTCATGTGTAATTATTTCTCTAAAGAAGTAAATTCTCTCTTGTTTTTTTGGTTGCAGCCACCATTGTTGTTTGGCGGGTCTGGGCTGGATTTGAATCACGAGGTCAGGTGTACGTGGTTGGTGCCCCAGCCCGTTGAGCCACATCTCCCCAAGTAATAAGGTCAACTTTTATGAAGAGGCTTTTAATGTTTTTGGTAGTATCCACATTCAAAAATCAAACTGAGGATGTGATGAAGATCTGGATGTGATATGTTTGCCCATTGATCACTGGGGTTGATTCAGCTAAACTGTCTGGCTAGGCAAGTGTCCACTTCTACCACGTGCATCCCCCACAAAGTTGCATGCTCACTTAAAGAGGATGACCTTCTCTGATAGAGAAAGACCATTCTACATTCAGGGGTATATGAATAGCTGTGACCTCCTGCTAGAACCTCCAAATGAACTCTCAAAAATCACAAATGAAAGCTAGTGAACATGTACTAAAAACAAGGTCTTTTATCATGTAGATCTACATCCAAGCCCTTACAAATTAGATATTCCAACATGAAAACTGGTGTTATCTGGTAATAAGAAGAGAAAACTATCTCTGAGGGCATAAGAAATGTAGAAAATGTAGAGATATCTATTAAGAGGCTACTACATGCAAGCAGAAGTGCTCCAAGATGTTTCCTTTGTCTAGACAGAATTATTCAAAGAACAGCATCAGAAGTGAAGGTACATCCCTGACTGCTATGGATAATGATCTTTGTATCCAAAGCAGAGAAACAAAACTTCATGGGTTTCCAATGCCCTTAAAGTACTCTTTGAAAGTGACTTCCTCAAAACTGAATCATCTGTTCTGAGGGATCAGCCAACCATCTGCATTTCTGAGACAGTGGTGAGTCAAGCATGAGTTCAGATGAGGGTGATCATTTCCAAATGTAAAGGACTTAACCCATAGTCACTTTCAGGTTTATTTGGGGGCACCTATCCATGTTTGTGAAAGTGTTCCACCTTACATGCTGGGGAATTGGGGTTTACCCTTATGATCTTAGCAGATTCTGGGTGACGCAATAATTACTATCCCTCATGCCTCACTTTCCACATCTGCAGAGACATCAGTGAGAGTCACATTTCTCTACAAAGGCACAGACATGTCACCCCATGAAAGCTCTGAAGTTGTTTGTAGGTGGGCCGGGTGGTTGACTTATCCTAAAAGTGGCCAAACCAGCATTCTGGATGGAGAAAGCAGGGGTCAGTGGCACAACAGACAGTGTCTCAAGCATCACCCAGTTCCCACAGTACTTTAGCAAAGCAGGTGGCTCCATGGGGGTAGGAGGTGGATTGTTTAGAAAGATCCTGATGGCTGAGGTGCAAGAGGAAATGAGGAGCACAGTGGAGGTGGAGTGAAGAGGAGACCCACCAGATTCATGCAAATGGGAGGAGCACTTCACAGCCTCCCAGTCTCTTCACTGTTCCACTTGGTCTGGCCACTCTTGTCCCAACCTGGACTCAGTCAGGTAATCTCAAGGAACCATCAGCCAGCTGCTTTTGTTAATAGTGAGGAGTATACCTCCCTGACCCTCCATCCATAGCAGCTCATTACAGCCAGACTGGGATACTCAGGGATTGTAGTCCTGCAGTCCTATAATCAAAGTGCTGGTAGCCACGAAGAGACTACAACTCTCAGAATGGCCAGCAATGTGTACACCTTCCTATTCCTCCCTCCAGGCATGTGCACCACCCAAGCCTGATGCATGCTGGGATTGTAGTCTGGTGTTGTGGCCGTTGCCTGTAGTCTCAGCTACTCATCAGGCTGAAGCAAAGGATCACTTGAGCCTAAGAATTTGAGGTTGCTATGAGCTATGATACCATAGCACTCTGCCAAGGGTGACAAAGTGAGACTCTCCTCCCCAAAAAATTTGGACTAAAAGCATTCATTTATGTGATATTTAAATTGATTGTAGAGTTCCCTTGTTAAACTACTTTTTCCTGGATCTGTATTTGTGAGAGTGCCTTTTATAAACTTTTCTGCTCCTGTGAATATTATCTTGTTTAGCTTTCCTTTCTAAACAGAAATATACATTGATTAAAAAATATTTGTCTAGAAAATGTTTATTTCCTTTAGTTTTCTTAAACAATGTGCTTTGAGGTGTGCTATTTATTCTGTAGTGATTTTAGTATAAATTTATATTTTAAAAAGAGGCATCAAAGAGTAAGTGATAGAACATCAGGTACACTTGAAAATATTGGCAGGGTCAGATGGAAAAAGCTATCGTTCATTATTTGCCTCTCTGCTTCATAAAACATGGCTTAGAGGGCAGTGCCTGTTGATCAAGGAGAGGGCACCGGCCCCATATACAGCAATGGAAAAAAAATATTCAATGTACTCTATTACTATGAAACCAATTTATAATCACTCACACTTGCATATGACAAATCAATCACAACTATAGCCTAAGATGGAGGGAAGGGGAGGAACAAGGGAAGGAAGGAGTAAAGGTCCATAGAGGGAGGATTGGTGGGGGGACCACACCTATGGAGCATATTGCAAGCACAAGTTGGATTTATCAGGTATAGATCATAAATGTCTTAACACTGTAATTGGTAAATGAGGTGAAGGCTATGCTGATTAGTAGAATGTAAGCACTCTAATTTGTACAAATAATCAACATAATGAATCCCATAATGGCATTCATGATCTATGTACAAATGACTTAATAAAAAAATAAAAAAAATAAACATGGCCTAGATTTAATATTTAATGTGCTTAGAGCTCATTAGAGACAAGTTCATAGATCATAAATGTATTCATGATCTATGTACAAATGACTTAATAAAAAAAATTTTAAAAAGGCCTAGATTTAATATTTAGTGTGCTTAGAGCTCATTAGAGACAAGTTCTATTTGAAAAACACTACTGTTAATTTTATATTAGTACATACTAAAAGTATTCTTTTATAATGTCAGCCTATATTATTTTTATTCTATATCCTCTAATTAGTTAGGATTATTCATAAAATTCTCTGGAGAACTGACACCTAATTGATGGTCAATGCTGATTTAAGAAAATAAAATTGAATCAGTTGAAAAAACTAAAGAATTACTTTAAATTGAAGTTAAAAGGGTCAAAGAGCTTTTATAAATCAAACTACTATGAAAACTGCTTTACTCAAATCTTTGATTCACAGGCATAATTGGGTTACATATGAGACCAACCATGTTTATACATGTGAGCAAGTTCCAGTTTTTTCATAAGATTGGATCCAGCTTTCTTTTGCAAGCTGGAGAGTTTGTCTCATGGCTAGAGTTTTGATATAAAATCTATTGTAGGCTCAGCACTTGTAGCTCAAGCGGCTAAGGCGCCAGCCACATACACCAGAGCTGGCGGGTTCAAATCCAGTCTGGGCCTGCCAAATATCAATGACAACTATAATCAAAAAACCATAAACCAACATAAACCACAATGCTGAGCATTGTGGTGGGTGCCTGTAGTCACAGCTACTTGGGAGGCTGAGGCAAGAGAATCGCTTAAGCCTAGGAGTTGGAGGTTGCTGTGAGCTCTGATACCATGGCACTCTGCCCAGGGTGACAGCTTGAAGCTCTGTCTCAAAAAATAAAAATAAAATAAAAAATAAATAAAATAAAATAAAATTTATTATAATGTGTGCAACCCAAGGGTATATTCCAAAATAACTAAAAGTAAACTTTATAAATGAGTTACCACAAAAAATAAGTGAGGTGATGTTTATGTTAATCAGTTGGATTTAAGCATTCCATATTGTATATCAAATTATCATATTATATGCCATAAATGTGTAGATTTATGATTTAATTTAAAATTAAATTCAAAAAATTATTATAATTCACTGTGTATGTGTGCAGGTGCATATATTAAGATGTATTTTGTATATGTCCATATATTATATGCTTCTGCATACACAGTTCTAGATGGAATTGTAAACAAAGAAGCACTAATAAATTAAACAAAACCAAATGCTCTTTAGTTCATGTGAATTCAGCAATATTTTATACAAAAGGTGGGTTATATTAAAAAAGTATTTTTGGTACAGTAAGAATAAATATGTTTTCAAGGCCAGGTGTGATGGTTCATGTCTATAATTCTAGCACTCTGGAAGCCCAAAGTAGGAGGTTTCCTTGAGCTTGGGAGGTAGAGGCCAGCCTGAGCAGGAGCAAGACCTCATCTCTACTAAAATGAGAAACATTACCCTAAGTCCTTTTGGTTAGGTCTTGTAGTCCCATCTACTGAGGAGACTTCAGGAAAACTGCTGAAGCTCAGGAAATTGAGGTTGTCATGAGCTTGGCTAATGCCAAGGCACTCAAGCCTGGGGCAACAGAGGGAGACTCTATCTCAAAAAAAAAAAAAGTTTTCAAGTTGTCAGTATACATTTTTTGCCTAGGTTTTACCGGACATTTTATGTTATTAAACTGTCAGCATTTGACACAAAGTTTATGAAACTATAAACCCAGCCAGAGACCAAATGATCTGTGTTTGTATGATTTCTGATGAGGTAAATTAAATATTATTGTCTAATAATAATATCTAAATCACCTGAGTTATCAATAAAAATGCCTATTAACATTTAGGTGCTTAGCTAGGCAAAAATAAAGACATGCTTAAATTAAAAATAAGTGTTCGGGCCAGGCATGATGTCTCAAATCTGTGACTTTAGTGCTGGGTGAGACAGACTGGTTAATTGCTTCAGCTCAGGAGTTAGAGATCAACCTGAGCAAGAGTGAGATCCCCATCTATATTAAATATAGAAAAATTAGCTAGGTTTTGTGGAAGGTGCCTATAGTCCAAACTACTCAAGAGTATGAGGCAAGAGGGTGGGCTGAGGTCAAGAGTATGACATACTATCACTCCACCCACTCTACCCAGGGCAATAGAGTAAAAATCTGTCTCAAGACATAGTCTGCTGACAATCCTCCACCTCACTCATCCCCCTCCTTACCTTATAGGCCATGGGCAATTGCTGTTCACTTCCCTGCCAAGACACTCCACTGGGCTATCTCCTCAAAAAACTGGGCACCCTGGGTCTGAAAGGAGACATCAAACTGAAGCAATTAACATTCCTCTGCAACACTTCCTGGCCCCAGCACAAATTAGACATTGGAAACCAATGGCCTGAAAATGGCATTTTTGATCTAAACATTCCCAGAGGTCTTGAAAATTTTATAAACCACAATGGCAGGTCCCCTACCTCCAAGCTTTTTTTCTCCTTCAGAGCCACCCTTCACTCTGCTAAACCTGTACCACCTTCCAAATCCTCCTCAATGAGCAGCCACCACCTCAACCTTCCACCTCTGACTTGGACTTAGATACAGCTGATCACTCAGTCCCCACACATTATGCCTCTCCACCTTCTGAGCCTTCCTTTCCTGCTCACTCTCCAACTCCTACATCTCCAGTCTCTGCACCTGACTCCCTTTCTTCCCCATCTCTGTCTAACTCCTTTTCTCCTCCACACACCCGGTCTTGGGGATAACCTCCAGAAGCTATTTTACCCTTATGTGAAGTAGCGGGAGCTGAGGGCATTATCAGAGTCCATGTCCCCTTTAACCTAGATTTACCCTAAATTGAAAAACACCTTGGATCTTTTTCCAATGACCCTACAAGAATGCAAAATAATCCCATTATTTAACCCTCATATTTACTCAGTAATATTTACTTCTCATGATAGGACCTTTACATGGTACTTTCCTCTATCAATACTCCTGAAGAAAAAAAACTCGTATTTGGGCTGCAGCCACAGCCTTCACAGATACCTTACATACCCAAGATCCAAACTGGTACTCCCAGAGGCGACAGTAGTACCTACTGCAAATCCTAAATATAATTATCAAGAGGAATCTCCCCACCTTCCTGCCAGGGCTCATTTCATACAAGGGATGAAGAAGACCTCCCTTATACCAGGTGAGTGGCTCACACCTGTAATCCTAGCCCTCAAGGAGGCCCAGGCAGGTGGATCGACTGAGCTCACAGGTTCCAGACCAGAATGAGCAAGAGGGAGACACCATCTCAAAAAATATCTGGGCATTGCGTTGGGTGCCTGTAGTCCCAGCTACTCGGGAGACTGAGGCAAGAGAATCACTTGAGCCCAAGAGTTGGTGGTTGCTGTGAGCTGTGACACCACGGTGAGAAAGTGAGACTCTGTCTCAAAAAACAAACAAACAAAAAGGCTTCACTTAATTATGACAAAGTCAAAGAAATCACTCAGCTAACTCATGAAAAACCTAGTCACCTTTTTGACCATGCTAACTGAGATCCTAATAAACTATTCCCACCTGGACACTGAATCTCAGGCTGAGCCCCCAGGTCTCTGGTACAAGTGTGGAAAACAGGGACACTGGGCCCGCCACTGTCCTAATCCTCAAGCTCCACTCAGACCCTGCCCAGTCTGTAGTGTTCAGGGTCACTGGAAGGACAATTATCCCCAGGCTGCAAGGCATGGAGCCACCCCATCCAAGACAGTGACTGAGCAAGGATTTGAGCTGCCTAAACACCTGGGACTAGCTACTTAAGACAGAAGGGGCCTGGGCTCTCAGGCATCCACTATTACCATCTCACTAGCAGAGTCCTGGATTTGTCTTCTGGTTTCAGGTAAGATAATTTCCTTTCTCTTGGATACAAGGGCCACATACTCTGCACTGCCTGATTTTTCAGGGCCACTACTCTCTTCTTTCATTTCTGTGGTTGGGATCGATAGAATTGCCTTTACCCCACTCAAAACTCCACCTCTACCCTGTCAGTTAGAACACCTGACAATCTCCCATTCCTTTCTCATAATTCCTAGATGGTCCTGTCCCCTGATTGGCCGAGACCTGCTATCTAGAGTCAAAGCCATTTTACCTTATACCCATCACCCAAAACCAATGATGTCTCTCAGTTCACCACATTTGTGTCACTGTCCTCTAAAACCTCTCCCCTATCTGCACAAATATCCCTCCCAGAAGCTTTATGTCCAGTCAATCCTAAAGTTTGGGACACCTCAACCCCTTTGAAAACTCTATACCATCAGTTCATTATAGTCACCCTTTCTGACCCTTCATGTCTCCCCAGGTGACCTCAGTATCTCCTTAACCCCCATGCTATAAAGGGGCTCCAAGCAATTATTCAGCACTTACTAAAGGACCACACCCTGAAACTCACCTCCTCCCCCAACCAACACTCTTCTCCTAGCAGTCCCCAAACCTGACAGCTCCTTCCAATCAGTCCGAGATCTATGGGCAGTCAGAGAGGCCCCTGTCCCAATTACTCCTCTTGTCCCCAACCCCTACACCCTCCTCTCCACTATTCCCCTTCCACCACACACTTTACAGTCCTAGACTTAAAGGATGCCTTTTTCACTATTCCTCTACACCCCAACTCACAAGACTTCTTCACCTTTACCTGGACTGAACCAGATGCCCAATTCACAACTAACCTGGACAGTCCTCCCCCAAAGCTTTATGGATAGCCCCCACCTTTCTGGCTAAGTTTTAGCCTCAGATCTCAAAAAGTTCAGGCTGGTTCATCATCTGTTATCCAATATGTTGATGACTTACTCTTTTGGCATCCTTCCCTTGCTACCTCTAGCTCTGATACTACCTCTCTCTTAAACTACCTTGGGAATCTGGGTTTCATCCAAGACAGCTCAATTAGCCAAAACCCTAGTCATCGGGGGGAGGGGTAAGATGGCCGACTGGAAGCAGCTTCCCTAAGAGGCTCCTATCCAAAAGGAAGGATAGCATCCAGAAAATGCCCAATTAAGAGGATGACTGGGAGCCCAACAGACAGAAGTGACAACTGCTGGTCAACTCTGCTGAGGCAAATTGCGACTCCAAGAAAGCTTCAGATACAAAATACCTCTAACAGGAAAACTATCCATCCCCTCCCCCAAGAGTGGTGGTCTTTTTTGATTCCTCTCTTTTTTTCTCGTTTGCTCCTGTGGGTTTTCTACAGCTGAGCAGTGAACTGTGGACCACTTGTCTCACCCCATGGGAGAGTGCTGTGGAAAGTGGGGACTGCTTCCCACTGAGAGACCTTGCTGTGTTTCTGAACATTCTCTTGCTAGGCAGAAAAAATGAACTGAAGTTTTCTCTGCGATTCTGAACTTCCTGTGTGCCCTTTCCCCACCCTTATCTGATGAACCACAAGTCTATCCCCTGCTGAGACTGTGAGAGGAGGTTCTCCAGCATTGTCCCTCCTCCTTGTTGACTGGACCAAGCGCCTCTCCTGACATGAGACTCCATGGCCTGCATGGAGCTTCCCCCCCACAACCGCCCATGTGGCCAGAGACTCCTCTGAGTACCCACGACCCCCAGAAGGCTGGGCCACCCAGGCTAGTGGGTCTGCCCAGACAGGAGGGTCTGCCCACTGCCAGAGTCTCCACAGAGTGCACACGACCCCCCAGCAGGCCGAGCCACCTGCTGCCAGTCTCCACCAAGCACATGCACCCCCCAGGCAGGCCGGGCCACCCAGGCAGGTGGCACCACCCACCACCAGAGACTCTGCACAGCAGGCGAACCCCCAGAGGGCAGGGCTGCCTAGACAGGCCACACTGGTGGCCAGCAGAGACTCTGCAGAGCGCTCATGAACCCCAGTGGGCCAGACTGCCTGGGAAGGCAGGACCACCCTCCACCAGAGACTCCACTGAACATGCACAACTTCCATGCGACCCATGCCCCCTGGGCACCCAAGCCCTTCCTGGTCAGCGCCACCCTTGCCAGGGGCTCTGGAAGCTGCACAACCCACATGCGTCCCCCACCTGTACCCTCCCTGCATCCACACTGGATCCACCCATCTGGTCAGGGTCTCTGAAAGCCACATGACCTCATATCCTCCCTCTGGCGCCCATCCTACCTCTGTGCAGAGGTCTCTGCCCGGACAGAGACTGCTAGAGCCATGGGCTCTCATTGTCAAAGTAACCTGGTGCCAGGCAGTCCTGGAAGCATGTGTACCTTCACCAGCCTTCCTGCTGGATCTGTGTGTACCACACTGCAATCTGGAGTTGCTCCCACAGCCAAAACTACCTATCTGGGGCAGCCCGAGAGGAGCTACACAAGGTCACTTCCTATAAATATCCAGAGACAACAGGGTCCAATCTTGGAGAGACACCTCTGCAACACTGAGGATGGCCAGAGACAACAGTGAAGAACAATCATGAGATGGAATCAACGGGAAAACTCTGGCAATACGAATAATCAGAGTAGATTAACTCCCCCAAGGAACAATAAGACAGACACGGGACAAGATCCCAGGTATAAATAGATGGCTGAGATGTCAGAAATTGAATTTAGACTCTGGATAGTAAATAAGATAAACAAAATGGAGGAAAAGATGAAAGTAGAATTTCAAGAAGTAATCCACAAGAATTCAACTAAGAATTCAACCAATTCAAAGACAAAATGACCAAAGATTTTTGACACGTTGAGACAAGAAGTTGTAGCCCTCAAAGATCTGAGAAATACAGTAGAATCCCTCAGTAACAGAATGGAGCAAGCAGAAGAAAGGATTTATGACATTGAAGACAGAGCTTTCGAATGCTCCCAAACACTCAAAGTGGAAGAGAAATGGAAGGCAAAAACAGATTGTTCTCTCAGAGAGCTCTGGGATAACTCAAAGAAAACCAATATTCGTCTTATACAGATACCTGAAAGTGACGAACTGGCTTCACAAGACAGAGTCCCTTCTTCTTGAGATTATGAAAAAGAACTTTCCAGACAAGCCAAGAGACACTGAAATTCAGACAATTTCAGAACCCCAGCATGACTCAATCCAAATGAGACATCCCCCAGCTATACTATAGTTAACTTCACTAAAGTTAATATGAAAGAGAAGATTCTGAAAGCAGCCAGATATGGTTAAAGAAAACCATAACTTATAAGGGGAAGAACATTAGAATAACTGCAGATTTCTCTGTTCAAACATTTCAAGCTAGAAGAGGATGGTCATCGACTTTTAATCTCCTAAATCAAAAATAACTTGCAACCCAGGATCCTGTATCCAGCTAAACTGAGTTTCCTTTATGATGGAGAAATTAAATACTTTAATGACATCCACATGTTGACGAAATTTGCCATAACTAAACCAGATCTCCAGGATATTCTCCAGGATATATCCTCCATAATGACCAGCGTAATCCTCCACCACAAAAGTAAACTCACTCAGAAACTTTCAATCAGATTCCAACTTCCACAATGGCGAAAGGATCAAAAATGCTCACTGGACGTGCAAAAGTCTTATGATTATTCTCGATTAACGTGAATGGTTTAAATTGATCTCTAAAGAGGCACAGGTTGGCTAACTGGATACAAAAACTCAGGCCAGATATCTGCTGAATACAAGAATCTAATCTTACCTTAAAAGATAAATATAGACTCAACGTGAAGAGATGGTCATCTATATTTCAGGAAAATGGAAAGCAGAAAAAAGCAGGTGTTGCAATTTTATTTGCAGATCCAACAGGCTTTAACCCAACCAAAGTAAGGAAGGATAAGGATGGACACTTCATATTTGTTAAGGGTAATACTCAATATGAGATTTCAATTATTAATATTTATGCACCCAACCAGATTGTGCCTCAATTTATAAGAGAAACTCTAACAGACATGAACAACTTTATTTCCTCCAGCTTCATAGTAGTCGGAGATTTTAACACTCCTTAAGCAGTGCTGGACAGATCTTCCAAAAATAAGCCAAGCAAAGAAATTTTAGATGTAAACTTAACCATCCAACATTTGGATTTAACAGACATCTACAGAACATTTCATCCCAACAAAACTGAATACACATTCTTCTCATCAGCTGAGGGATCA
>CAUYRH010000353.1:0-10846 GCA_963574655.1 Perodicticus potto
CTCTCTCCCCACTTGAAATCTCTCCCTCTACCAGGAGCTTTGGTGTTTTCTGTATTCTTTTCTGTAAATCAATTCTGTCTTACCACGGAGGGGTGGGGGGGGGGAATAATGTAATGAAGAATAATAAAATACATGTATTTATAAAAAAAAAAAGTTTGTACTGTGACAGATACAATATTATTGTGAAAATATAAATTAGGAATAATTTAGTCTGATCTCCCCTTTTACATACTACGATGAAGCTGAAATCTAGTTCCTGGCTGAGCTCAGAAAGCAATTAGTAGCTTTATTATGTTCTTACTAATGTCATGTCCTCAACAAGTTGGTAAGTCTAGTAATACCAAGTTAACAAGTCTGGTAATAATCTTCGAAGTGTTAAAAGACCTTTTCCTGACAAAACAGCTTTCATTAACAATGCTGGATCAGTCCACCACATTTTATTTCATTCGAATAGGGAGTGTTTGGCTATAAAAAAAAAAAAAAAAAATCACCGGTGAGTTCTCAAACAGTTTTCATTGATGAAAATCAAGTTCTCAGGGAATGAAATCATTATATTACAAAACATTGGGAGAAATTCTGTAATTTTTCTCACCAAAAAAAGTCTAAGGGAAGAGAAAAGCAAACCAATCTGGACTACATCCAAATATCCCAACAGCAACTGAAATCTAAGGTAATCTTCAATTCAGGGAACAAAATACCCTCCACCCCTCTGCGATGACTTTCTTGCCTGGATGGAACACATGTCAACTGTCACTGGGTTCTCAGCCTCTGTGAAGCTATGAGAATAAAACAGTTAGTTACAGGATATGATGAAAGAAATTTGTCACCATAATCAAGCCTATGTGCTAGTCTGCTCTGCAATACAATGAAACTCTTACACAGCTTTAAAACAGCTTTATTGTCCATTCATAAAGATAACTTAGGCAGTTACCTTTGGATTACTGTCAGCTACTCTCTTAGTAGTCTATGAAAAAATACATATAATTATTCCCTAAAAAACTTCCTTGGTCTTAAAAATCCTAGGATTCTAAATTACTCTATTTTTTAGCACGCACAAATTTTTCTAGCATCCTCAAAACAGTTACAATTATCTTATTTTCTACATAGTAAAATATCCTGCCTCCACATAGTCCTTGTGTTTTTAATCAAAATTTCTTTCCGATTATATATACATTTTTAACCAATTTAAACGCAAGGAGGTCAGGGGGTAGAGTGTGCGCCTGAGCACAAGTGCAAGCCCCAGTGCTCCTAATTTCCTTAAAATAGACTGAAACAATTTCAGGAAAACAGAAGAAAGAAAAGAAAACCGTATTATTACTACAACCAAGCAGCTGATTTCCTGTAATACGCAGCAAGTCTTCAGACTGTAGCTAAGCCTTTCAGGAGTCAGACTTGGTGTTAACCAGAACCTGTCACCAGTTTACAATCCTGGACGCCTTTCTTCACTTGTCTGAACCTGACTTTCGTCATCCGTTAAATGAGATGCTATCATTTCACAGGGTTGTTGTGATAAGAAAAGAAAGTGTTTGTAAAGTGCTTAATACAGTATCTAGGCCACATAAAAGTACTTAAACGGTATCTTGTATTGTCTGGTTCGCTTGTTTCCAAGAAAGTTAGTTTTTAAGTACAATTATACATAATTAACTTAAGCTGTATTGTACTATTCAGACACATGCCTGCCGGTCGGTGCCTCGGCGAGCGTTCCTCTAAACTCAAAGGCCTCTCCCCCGAAGGGCCAGCGCCGGCCCCCTGGCCTCGCCTCCCCTCCTTTTCATCGCAGGCCCACCTCCGCCCACCCCACTACTGTTCAGCCAACTTCCCTCCCTTCGCTCTTCACACCGCACGCGGCTTTTCTTCCCCAATTCACAGCCACCTGCCAAATCTTTCATCTTCCCTTACCGGTCCCCGCCTCCCCCTGGGCCCACTACCTCGCTGCCTTTTGGGGTCCCTTAGTGGACAGCCCCGCCAGCGCCCCAGGGCACGTGCGTGTAGTGGAGGGAGGGGGAAGGAGGGTCGCGTCCTCTATTTCAAAGTCCCCAGGGAGAGGTGGCGTTTCCCTCCCGAACCACCAGCGCGCGAGGCTCACACTCACCCGCCGCCGCCGCCGCTTCTTTCCAGCGCGGAACGCGGCGCTCTCGGAACCCGGCACTCGTGGGTCCTCGGGGGCGAGGGGAGACCTCAAGGGACGGGGGCGAGGCCGAGCTCTTCCTGAGGCGCCTGCGCAGTCGCGGGCGCGCGCCTCCAGGCTCGGCCCCAGCCTCCCGAGCCCTGCGCCGCGGGGAGGGGCGGGGCTGCGAGAGTGCGCAGCTGCCGTGGGAACCAGCTCGGAGCCGGCGGGACCCGGCCGCGGAGTCGGAGACTTGACCTTGGATTGGGTGCCGGAGCCAGCGTTGAACGTAATTCCCTTTCCGATTTGTCAGCCAGGTGCCTTGGCCGGGTGGAATTGGACCTAGGACTGAGGTTCGTTCCTTTCTCCCACCATGCCCCTTACTTACCATCTTAGATCTGAGTGGCTTTCAGGTACCTAAAATTCGGGGAGTCCAAGAAAGGCCCCTGGCAATGGCCTCCAGCCATTCCCTAGTTCATGTGCACCTGGAGGCTTAGGTGGCCGCCGAGAAAACGACTTTCTCTGCACCAGGGTCCAGCACAAGTCTAGAGAAGCTTCAGCCAGTTGCAGTGAGTTGAGATAAATACAACGTGTATCTACCATAGCAGGCCGTTTTGTGGAGAAGTGAGCGCCTTTACGAAATTTTTTTACAAGATTAAACACACCCACACGGAGTCCCTGGTAGGGGATTAATAATGGGTTACAGCTGAGAAATGGACACTTCTTTTGACAGATGCATATGTGGGATCAACCTCCTGCCTTTAATTGGAAGATTAGTCAAACAGTCGAATAATGTAACTTTTAGCTTTCTAGCAGAAGGAGAAATTACTAAACATAAGTAGATCTATGTGTCAACACTGGAGTTGCCCAGGCACAGTTGGCAAAGAAGTGATACTGTCTTTTTTTCTCTTTCTATCTGCAGTGCCATACACAGATCCTGGCATAGAAGAAGAGTCATTAATTAATTATTATTGAATTAAATGGAACGTTTCAGTGCCCACTCCCCCTGCTTAAAATGCGAGCCCCAGGAGGATATATTTTTTGTTCATTACTGTATATCAAGTACTCAAAAAAGCATAATTAGATGTATTAAGAAACTAGCCAAGCATGGTGGCTTGCGTCTCTAGTCACAGCTACTTGGGAGGCTGAGACAGGAGATTCGCTTAAACCCAGGAGTTTAAGGTTGCAGCACTCTACCCAAGGCAACAGAGTGAGATTCTGTTCAAAAAAAAAAAATACTAGTCACATGGAATGTCCTCAAATGTTAAGGATTTAATAGCTATAAACACCACACCATACCTGGATTAGTAACCTGCAGTAGTAAACCATAGATTAATACAAAGTTTGCAATACAGCCTGCAGCTGATGGGCCACCTGTGGATTATCTGTTATCTGTTTTGCTTATCTGTGATGTCAGACATTGCAAAAATTATGCACAGACCTTTTTGTTCTTTTGTTTGTTTGTTTGTTTGTTTGTTTTTGCCCCCTCTGCTTTCATTAGTGTTTGTGTATTTAATATGTAGCCGAAGAGGACAATTCTTCCACATGTGGCAGAAAAAGGAAAAAAAGGTTGTACTCCCCTGCTAACTGGTCCCCTCAGTCTGAACTTTGGAGTTAGCTATAACCAATATCTGGAAACAGCTACAGAGACAATTTGTGCCTGGATATATTCTACTGATTATTAGTTTGTGCCTTGATAAATTCCAGTTTCAAGCTGCAAGGCTGGCCTGTGTGTTGGTAGATTCGGGCATCTTAAGAATTGTGGGCTTCCAGAGCTGGTGGAGGCGAGGTATTTCAAGTCCTAGAATATACCAGACCTGAATTTGAATGCTCACTCTACCACTCACAAGCTGAGCAGTCATGGGCCAGTGTCTTAACCTATTTGAATGTCCATTTCTTCATCCACAAAATGAGGGTTATATAACCAACCTCATAGGGTTATTGTCACAGGAATGAGAAAAAGGACATAAAGTACTCAGCATACACTAACTGGCACATGGTAAATGTTAGCAATTATTATTGTTATGACCAGAAAAAAACTTTCCCCAATTTGAACAAGAGGGTAAAGCCAAGTAATGGGGAAATTTGTGGCATGTCCAATTTAGCAGAACTTAAATTTTCTGGCATTCAGGGGATATGATTATATATTACAGGTTGTTTGTTTATTCCCTAGGTGCATGATTGTTTAAAGAGTGTGCAAAGTTGACTGCCATATAGGTCAGCTGTGTAGTGAAGATAGCAGCTGGATGGGCATCAGAAGAGAAAGACTCCCTTTATCCACTGCTACTGGGTATGTGACTGGGTCAGATCAGAGAGTCAGTCCCATGCTGTCTGGGCTCCTCTTTTGTAAGATAAAATAGTCACAAACAGAGGAGTGAAATGATACCTGAGGATCTTTTGGCAGCAAACTTGTGTTATTCTCAGTATGTTTACCATTTTAACCACACGAGAAATCCTGTTTCAAATGGGCTTAAATAATAAGGCAATTTATCATCCTATGGCTCAAGAATTCCAGAGGTAGGGCAGACTTCAGAACTAGTGAAAATACCAGCTCAATGATGTCATCAGGCACTGGTTTCCTTCTGACTTTCCGCTTGCCTTTTAACAGCATTGGCTACTAGTTTCCTTGATAGTAAAGATAACTACCCATAGCAAGAGGAACCATATGATTGATTTTTCACTTCCACTGGGTAATAGAACTGACATCCAGATTTCTTCTCTGCCTTAGAAGCCTCCAGCAACCATCTTCTTCAGTCACTTTGGTCAAAATTCAGTCTCGTGCCCACATCTAAACCAGCAAAGAACATGGAATCATCAGTTGACCAATTCAGTCCCCAGCTTGAGCTGAGGTCTTTCCCAAACTGCACTTTCTTTTCTAGTGGAATTTAATGATAACAACATGACATATAACTAACATAAATTCTTTAATTCGGACATGATTTTTAAAATAAATACTGTTTTATTTATGCAGGTGAGATAATAATATTGATTTTCAATGTTCTTTCAGCCCAGCTTTTGAAGGGGGAATTTTATATAAATCTTAGAAATATGAAGACCCTTTAAACTCATTTGTGTTAGAGATTGAAATGAACTAGAGGCAATAGTCTAAGCCAGTTAGTTACAGACAAATGAGGTGCCCCAGAGAGAATTGACTTGGCAAACATATAGTTAGATAGAAGAACTATGTTCTCATGTTCAATAGCAGAATATGGTGATTATAGTTAACAATGCATGGTTTTCAAAATAGCTGGAAGAGACTGCTTGAAATGCTCCCAACACATAGAATGGTAAATACTCAAGGTGGAGACCCTAAATGCCCTGACAAATCACTACACATTTTATGCATGTGACATAGTATCCCATGTGCTCTCCATACCTATATGTATCAATTAAAAAAAATAAATTTGCAAAAACTAACTACAAGTAAAGTCTTTGCCTCCATGGGCAGTATCAGATTCGGAAACAGCCTGTCAGACATACTTTGTTTTTCTTCCTTGAACTAGACTCAAGATTTAGCGGTTATTCATTAACACAATATGTTTTAAAAATCTTATCCTGTTTTCAGAATTAAATACAAACCTCTTTATGCAGTTAATTCTCTTTTAAATTCCTGATGGTGATGAATAATTCATTGCTGGCTGGAGTAGGTCAGGAGTTACAAGTTACAGGAAAAAGGTTTCAGAGCAAAACCACACCCTGGCCAAAGAAAAATAGTTCCTGTCCACTACTCAGCTGTAATTAAACAACAGCACAACTGAAACTAGACAATCACATTTCAGATCACTAGTAGAGTACTTTAAGGTTCATTTTTCAATGTATGTTAGATTAAGAAAACACACCACAAATTTTATCTTAATTGTAAAAGGGAGAAAGACCTTATGAATCACACTACTTTAGCCATTTTGAAAGTTTAATTAAAACTACCTACCTACTCCATTTTCAGCACGATTACATTTGAATAATTTCTATGAAGACTGTAAACTTAAAATACTTTTGATAATTATCATGTATAATTCACTATGCGCTATGTAATGTTAGATTCTTTTCTCTAAGGGAATTTTTTCAAATAGTTAATAAGGTTGCAAAAAAAGCAGTATAAATTCTTTTGAAGTTTTCCTACATGGGGGCAATGTGCTCGTTTTCCTCAAAGATACAAAAATAAATAAGATTCATTTCCTGTCCTCTAGGTACCTCTAATCTAGAAAAGTGAATGGAGAGGACATTACTCTGTTGCTTTTGCCTGCCTAGCACTCATTCCTCTTGCAAAACCCCCCAGCTTCACTCTTAGTCTATGGGAGTCATATGGGGCTGACCATACTCCTCTCATCTGCAGGGTGGACTCCTGTCTTGGTTTGCACTGAACTGTGGGGTTTCCTGGGGGCATGAAACTTTTACTGCTAAAATAGAAAAGTAACAAGCAAATTGGGGTGAGTTGGTCGCACTACTCCTACCCAAGCCTGGCCTATTTAGAGCCAGTTCTACTCCACTGACCACAGGTGTTGGTTCAGTGATGGTGACACTCCCCAGACCAGGCCAAAAAGACTCAATATTGAAACTTTTGTTGAAATAATTGAGAAAGAGTCAGTGTTTCAACAGCAGTTGCTAAATAGTCATCATTGTCACTGTAAAGGAAAAGTCTACCTGGGAATGCAGCTGGCACAGAAGAAAGCGGAGCCGACAAGTGGAGCCTGACACCTAAGGATGTGGAGCGCTTGATAGTTGATCCACGGTTCTCTGAAGCTTTATCCCTGAACTGCTCAGTTTACATGACTCAATAAATCCTCTTTTTGCTTCAACTAGTTTTAAATGAACTAAAAAGAGGGTAAGCAAAGTGACCATGTGTTGACACTGTCCCAGCAAGTAAATACTGTAAGAGAGACCCAAAGGAGGAAGGGGTTAAGTCCTACAGAAGTTAAATTCAAGTGCAGGAGTCAGGAAGTAGATTCAGGATGAGCTGGTGTTTGATTAATTCTTCAGGTTAGTTAGCATAGTAGTTTCCTATGATTGCTGTAACACATTACCACAGACTTAGTGACCTGACCAAGACAAATTTCCTACCTGCAATTCTGAAAGCCAGGAGTCTAGAATGGGTCGGTATGGCCGTGTTCTTTCTGGAGGTAATCCATTGCCTTGCCTTTTTCATCCTCTAGAGGTTTCTGTTTGACTCCTGACCCCATTCTCTATCTACAAGCCAGCAGCAAAGCATCTCTCTCTCTCCGTTTCTGGTTTTTCTGCCTCCTTTTCCCATCAAAGGATCCTAGTGATTACACATTGAGCCCACCTAGATAATCCAGGCTAACATTCCTCCTTCTCAAAATCCTTATCCAAATCACACCTGGAAAGTCCCCTTTACTGTGTACAGTAACACACATTTTAGGGGTTAGGATTTAGACAACTTCAGGTGGCCATTCATGTCTGGCTGAGGACGTAGCATCGGTAAAGGCACCAAGCTAAGAAAGTGTGTTAGTTCTTGAAAATAATTCAGTTTTCTATAAAGAATGTTTATATTTGAAAAATCATTGGGATTAAGGCTAGAAACGATTAAAATCAATTATTTGTGGATAGGAAAGGAGGCATGCTTAATTAGTAGGAAGGTGCAAAGCACTATGGGTTTTGTGTTATAGAAATAGGAATGAGTATAACACTGTCTCTACCCTGAAAACACAGGCTAGTGGGGAAAAGGGCCTTTATATGTAGAGTGGTCATGTTTGCCCAGGAGAGTTTTAGTTGATGTTTGTTATTCCAAACAAATACTTACAGTGCCCCCTTTTATCCTCAAAATGTCTGGATCTGGATGATGAAGGATATGTTCACCCTACCCAAATGCTATCTTTCTCAATATTTATTTAACATTACCATGTAGGAGCTCTGTGTTAGGCTCCGGGGAAAAGCAAGACACATAGGCAAATTTTCTGTGGTTAAGGTGTTGACCATTTAGTTTTAAAGTCAAAGATGTTTAAAACATGATAGGGTAGCACAAAACTGTCTAGCCAACAAAGCGCTGCATAAATACTAAGCAAGAGAAACTGAAAAGAGGTGCTACAGACGACAAGAGCTGTCAGAAGGCGAGAGATATCCCCGCAGCTGGGGTGAGTTGGGATGGATGGGCTGGTGCTAGAGCTTCCGGTGTGGTCAGGATGTGGAGATGGCAAAGCGTGGGGGACACTGAGGAGGGCGGACATCTGGATCATTTGTTAGGTGTCAGGAGAGATGGAGAAAAATGTTACTGTCTTGTGCTTTGTTTCGGTGTTTTGTTGAATCCAAGACACATTCTGTGTTAAGAAACCATATATATATGTGTATATATAGATATACACATATATATATATATTTTTTTTTTTTTGAGACAGAGTCTCACTTTGTCATCCTCGCTAAAGGGCTGTGGCATCATAGCCCACAGCAACAAAATAATATGGTTTCTTGGCTAGGCACGGTGGAGCACGCCTGTAATCCTAGCACTCTGAGAGGCCGAGGCAGGTGGATTGCCTGAGCTCACAGGTTCAGGACCAGCCTGAGCCTGAGGGACACCTCGTCTCTAAAAAATAGCTGAGCGTTGTAGCAGGTGCCTATAGTCCCAGCTACTTGGGAGGCTAAGGCAAGGGAATCATTTCAGCCCAAGAGTTTGAGGTTGCTGTGAGGTATGATGCCACGGCACTTTACCATATAATTTTAATAAGAAAAATTGTTGCAATTCAGTTTTAAGATACATTCTAATTTCACAGATGTTAAAATGTGTAGAGGGGGTGCTTTTTTTTTTTTTGGTCGGGGCTGGGTTTGAACCTGCCACCTCCGGCATATGGGGCCAGTGCCCTACTCCTTTGAGCTACAGGCGCTTTTTAGAAGTGGTGAAATGAGATAATATTTCTTCTAATTTACAGACTTTTGCTAACATGGCTCATCTGTTTTATTTTGCATTATTTAGTGTTTCTAATTTGATCATTTTGTAACTTTTCTTCCAAGGATATTCATATCTCTCTTATACAAAAATATATGTAGCAGTTAATAAACATCCTTCCTAACAGTGTGACTCAAGGAATTCTCTTTATCCGTAAGTCCCCTTCAGGTCCTGCCTGAAATCTCAGAATTAAGATATTTAAAAAGCTATATGTTTTAATTGGGTTGAGTACATGTACAGTAATATATTAATTAACACATTTGGATCCATTAGTTTACTGTTTCCCAAACTTGTTGAATCACAAAATCACCTGTGGCTTTTGTTAAAAATGTCCTACATCTCTCCCAACCCCTGAATATTGGGATCCAGTAAATATTATGTGGTTTCTGAGAAGCTCTTTCTTTTAACAAGCACTGGGTGTCTCGTGATCAGGCATGCTCAGGAAGTTTCGGGTTAGATAGTAATTAGTAACGTGGACCCTGCTGTGTTTCACAGTGGAGTATAGCTGGTGGGGCTCAGTCTCTCTTACACTGCTATATGGAAAGACCCAAGACTGAGTAATGTTAAGAAAAGAGGTTTATTTGGTTCATGGTTCTGTAGACTGCACAAGCATGGCACCAGCATCTGCTCTGGTGAGGACTCCACAGAGTTTCCAATCAAAGCCAAAAGCAAAGGGGGTGGACAGGTGTGTCCCATGGTGACAGAGGAACAATAGAGGGAGGAGGTGGTGCCAGGCTCTTTTAAGCAACCTGTTCTCACTCGAACTAATGAGGTGAGAACCCATTCATTATTGTGGGGAGGGTACTGACCCATTCACAGGGATCTAGTCTCCTAACCCAAACACCTCCCACCAGGCCCCACCTCCAACCCTGGGGGTCACATTTCAACATGAGATTTGGAGGGGCCAAACATCCAAACCATGTCAGACACCCTGGGGACACTTGGATGGGAGAGGGGCAGAAGTTATTGTGGGAAACATGAGGACTGTCCACACTAGATAGAGAAGAACCTCAGATTGGCAAAGGGAAATTTGAACTCACTAATTGTTTAAGGGTAGGGGGGAAGGGACTAGAGTAATAATTCCACTTTGAATTTCTTGAGTTCTTTACAGACTCCAAAGAGCTTTTACATAAAGGTCTTATTTGGATTTCATAACTGTTCTGTAAATAAGTGTACCCTACATAGCCTTGTCATTCCTAAACCACAGAGGTTAAGGCATCACCTAAGGTTCTGTAGGAAGTGTCATAGCTGAGCCCCAAGCTAAGGCAGGGCAGTGGATGCAGAGAGCCCCTCTTTCCTGACACCCACCCAGGTGCTTCACGACACGTCTGACCTCTATGGCAGTCACCTTTAAGTGGCTGTCCTTTAAGCAACCACGCACATAGTGAACAGACAGAATATGCCCGATCACATCCCCTGAATGCCAGAAAGTTTAAGTTCTGCTAAATTGGACATTACCTAAATTTCACCAGTACTTGGCTTTACCCTAACTCTTCTTCACATTGGGTACCATTTTTCTTGGTTATAATGATTATAATTACTAATGCTTAGTATGTGTCAGATACTGTGCTGAGTAATTTACTTGCTTTATCTCATTCCTTTGATAATAACTAACCCTAAAAGACTGGAATTGTAACCAGGCCTATTTTTCAGATGAAAAAAATGAAAGCTCAACTAGGTTGAGATAGTGACCTCTGATTGCAGTCAGTGGCTGAGTGAGTATTCAAAATCAAGTCTCGGGCGGCGCCTGTGGCTCATCGAGTAGGGCACCGGCCCCATATACCGAAGGTGGCGGGTTCAAACCTGGCCTAGGCTGAACTGCAAAACAGAAAAATAGCCGGGCA
>CAUYRH010000355.1:0-20638 GCA_963574655.1 Perodicticus potto
TGGTGGGCACCTGTGGTCCCAGCTACTTGGGAGGCTGAGGCAAGAGAATCGCCTAAGCCCAGGAGTTGGAGGTTGCTGTGAGCTGTGTGACGCCACGGCACTCTACCGAGGGTGATAAAGTGAGACTCTGTCTCTACAAAACAATAAAAATAAAAAAGCTTCCCTGTGACTGTGGTGCAGTCTAAACGGTGTCGCTCACATGAGTCACCACAGTGAGTGTCTCTCAAACACATTCCTCTTCCTCCACACCCATCACCCCCTCCCCAAATGGCAGAAACTCAGACTCTCCTGCCTTGGGTTTCTCTGGAGGTCTTAAAGCTGAGGGGTCTCACAGGCTGTCCCAGTCCCCCTTCCGGCCCCCCACATCTCCCTACACTGAGGTCCCACAGGCCACAGTCCCCTAGATATGACCTTTTTGGCCACTGCCATCCTCCTTGAGCCCCATTCGACACCCACCCCACCAGGGGTCCCCAGGACCCCTGCTGGTGCCTCCCATGTGCAGCCACCCCTTTCCCTTCACTGCGTCCTGGGGGCCTGCTGAAGGAAACATCTCTCCCCTGCCGGGGTTCCCATCTTTGAAGGGGCGGTAAGAGGTTGCCAGTTTCCCTTGGCTAAGAGCCATAAGTCTGATCTCTCAGAAGCAACAAGAACCAGGTGAGGGATAAAGAGTCAAGGAGACCTTTTCTTGTTTTTTGTTTTAAACAGGATTTACAAAGGCTGGCTGGGGGTTCCCGTGAGAGAGAAAAAGGGATCCAAGTTTTCTCCAGCACTACACAGACAGCCAGGGAAATGAAAGAACATCCTGTCCTGGGAATTGACTAATGCAGAGTCAGGAGGGTCGGTGGAAGGCAGCAGAAAGGGGGTAGGAGTGAGAGAGGGAGAGTGTGTGCGTGTGTGCGAGTGTGAAGGAGCACGTGTGAGCGTGAGAGAATGTGTGTGAGGGAGGGAGAGAAAGACAAAGAAAGGGAGGAGGGAGACACCAAGAGAAAGGGGAGAGAAGCGAGAGAATGAAGAGAGACAGCTAGATAGAAAGAGAGGAAGAGAGAGAGTCTGAGCCCAGCCGGAGCGAGTTCTCCCTGCCACGGGCAGGCAGATAAATGACCTGCCGGTTTCCTGTGTCTGACAGCAGCTGACATAAGGTACACAAGGCAGGAGAGCAGCTGGAGGGTCAGGCCTGAAGGGCCGTCCCAGCACTGGGAGATGTTACAAAGTCCCCTGAAAAACTTCAAGTCAGAAACGAGAACAGAAACCAGGCAAGCGGTTCTCAACGTGAGCGTGCTCCTGACACCAGGGTGGGGTCCTCTTGCACCCTGGGGACTACTTGGAACTTCTCTCCACCTCCTCCCCATACCGGGGGTGGTTCTTGACCTAAAAGCCCCCACCTCCTAATTCCAAATGCCCTCAAGAGGGAAGCCGCATCCCCTGAGAATGACACTCCTGAAATAATCCAAGGGCTGAGGGTAGGAACGAGGAGGGTCTGTGGGGTGAATTTCAAATAGGAGTCATCATCAACCATGAACATGACAGATTACAGATGTTAAATAAAGGGGTGTCCTAGATGTCACTGTCTGGATGAAGGAGGCAAGGGTCAGAGAGCTTTCTCTAAGAGGCCAGGCTTTGGGAGCCACTCAGACTGTCTCAACTCTGCCACAAAAGCAACCTTTGAAAATAAATGAATAAATGTGCCACGTCCCAGCACACTTAATTTACAAAAACAGGTGAGAGGTGGCAGACCAGGGCTGACCTGCAGGCTGCAGTGTGCTGACTCCAGGGATCGAGTGTATGTGAGGGGTGACAACAGGATACCGGAAAGTGTGTTTCTTCTGCTGTTTTAAAGAAACAAGACGATAATCAGTATAGCGGCACTCCCCGCTCAGACGCCCGGCTCTGGATGGGAGGTCTCTCACGAGCATGAATGTGCGTCTTCCTGCTGTTCATACCTGTCTCATGGCGCCCCCTTCTCCCCCAACTCTTGCTCCTATCTTTGTGCCCCTGAGAAAGGAATATTAAAAAATAACAATTATAAAAAGTGGATGAAATGCACTTGTCACAGGTCTGCTTCTACCTCATAGGTGAACTCAGCCGCAAGCGCCTCCTCCTCCCACGGGGTGCCCCCGTCTAACTGAGGCAGGGACTCAATCCCAAAGTTGTGAGCATAACTCCGAAGCCCCTTGCTGCAACTCCAGCTGGGGTCATATCACCTGCACAAGTTCAACATCTGGAAATCCACACAGCAACCCTGGTGGATGAGAGCAGCGCTCGGGGAGCCTGCTTCCAAGTTCAAGGTAACTGCAAACGTGATATTGGGCAGGTAGCAAAGGCCTGAAGGAAGAGGTAGGATGTGGCCCCTCAACACTCACTTCATCACCCATCCCCAGACCTCTCTGGAGCAAAGCTCTCAGGAGCCCATAGATTTTGCCACTCTGAAAGCACAAAAAAGAAAATTCCTGAGTGGCAAAGAAAAATCTTTGGAAAGCTTTCAAGTGGTCAAAACTCATTTCCTTTGTAACAGTAGGACACACAAGCTAAGGGTCTCGGTGCAGAGGTCGCTATCCTCGTGTGAATTTCCTTAAGGGGAGCATCAGTGTCCGTGAGAAAAGCGCAAACATGCGGCATGACTCTACACACCTCTGCCAGTGTCTACATCGGACTTAGAAGAGAAGTTGTTCTTTTCTTCTCAAATCTAACAGTGAAGAATCTCAAAGGGCATGAAAAGCCCTCAGAATGAATCAACCACCAATGGGAAAGCTTTACTAATAGGGCCAATGTAGGGCCCGTTGCGGGCGGAGGTGGGAGAAACAGCCCTTCCTCTGTGCTGGTGAACAATCCGTAAAAGCACCCCAGGTCAGCTGAGAACCACCGCCTCCTCCTTGCCTCATGTTTAACTTGATGACTTCCAGAACTGGAATACAAAAAAGCCTCCGCGTCAGGAAGTCATACCAACCAGAACAATATGAGCCTCTGAAGGACAGGTGTCCAGGCAGTTGGACCTGGACCATAGGAAAGAGAAATTCTCTCTTCTGTTGCCACCAGTGCAGATGGATAGGATCCGAGGATCATTTCCTCAGCAGGCAAAAGCCCAGGGAAGAGGAACCGGGAAAAGGTCACGTCCAAACAAATGAATCAACCCAACTAAGGGAGTCCCAGAGGCACAGGCGGACACACACAGCTCACAAGAGGAGGAGAAAGCCACCACCAGTTTGAAATAGCCACCACCCTGACGAGCATTCCTGAAATCGCCCCCAGGAAAGCCCACCATGGTCAGGGGGTCAGACAGGAAGCTACTAGAAAGGGAATACCCCTGAGAGATGGGGTATGTTCTACGTTCCTTCCACCTATAAAACTAAAGCTGATGCAAAATTAGCATTCCATGTGAAGCAAACCCAGACAGCCTGAGTTTTAAAGGGTCTTCTTAGCCTCAGACCCCAAAGACTAAGAGAAAATCCCAGAATTCCATATAAGCCATCTGCACAAAGTGTAGTACAAAGTCAGGAATTCTTAATAAAGTTAGGCAGAATTTATAATAAAGTGATTACATTATTAACCACAATAACAATATTCTTGCCCACAAATGAACCATGCATTCCCTTCAAAGATGAAAACTAAGGTACCATCTAAGCAAATCTGTTGAGTTCATTAACAAAACACTTTCCAGAAATCAGAGCTATTCAAAATAGTCTTTCGGCTCAGTGCCTGTAGCTCAAGTGGCTAAGGCGCCAGCCACACACATCAGAGCTGGCAGGTTCGAATCCAGCCCAGGCCTGCCAAACAACAATGACAACTACAACCAAAAAATAGCTAGGCGTTGTGGTGGGTACCTGTAGTCCCAGCTACTTGAGAGTCTGAGACAAGAGAATCGCTTAAGCCCAGGAGTTGGAGGTTGCTGTGAGATGTGACACCACAGCACTCTACCCAGGATGACAGCTTGAGACTCTGTCTCAAAAAAAAAAATTCTCTTTCAAGGTGGGGATCAGTGGCTCACACCTGTAATCTTAGCACTCTGAGAGGCCAAAGCTGGTGGATCCCTTGAGCTCAGGAGTTTGACAATAGCCTGAGCAAAAGAAAGACCCTATCTCTACTAAAAAGAGGAAAAAAAAAAAAAAAGGCCGGGTGATGTGGCGGGCATCTGTAGTCCTAGCTACTTTTGAGGCTGAGGCAGGAGGATCTCTTGAACACAAGAGTTTGAGTATGCCATGAGCTATGATGCCACAGCACCCTACCCAGGGCAAGAAAGTGAAGACTCTTGTCTGAAAAAAAAAAGTCTTTCAAAGTCCAGGACACCTCTGTGTAAAACCTTGCAGCATGTCTCTCTTTCCCCTTCCTCTCAGAACCCAGCAATCAGATCAATGGCAGATGCTAGAACACCAAGTCCCCCCTGAAATGAAAATAAAACACCCAGGCTGCTTTTCTGTCCCCGCGATTTTTCTCTCCACCTTCACGCGTCCGCTGTGAGATGCAACAGCTCCTACTCGCTTTTTCCATGCTGCTTTCTTTCCAAGGGCCCTGTGACTCCATTTTACTGAGTAAGGAAGGGAATTTGGTATTTTGAGCTCCTGGGTGATTTGGGGAGGAAACTGGCCTCTCATTCTTTCTCAGACATAACCCAACAGGACACTTTCTCTACACTGTCTCTTTCACGTCTGTGTCTCAGCCACTGCCCACGCCAAGCCATCTCTTCCCTTCCTTCTGACCACAGGCTCCTCCTCACAGCCCTCCCTGTCTTCCAGCACCCTGCAACTCACTGGCCTTCCCAGACAGATCAGAAGGTGTCACCCTTAAAGAGGACAGCAAATGAGCAGAGTCCCCACAAATGCTGTGTGCCACCCCCACAGGACAATGACCACTCTTCTATCCTGCCCAGCACGGGCACACTGCATGTACTCCCAACCCTGTGTCCCCCAATTCTTCTTAAACTCAGACTTACCCTGCAGGATATGCCTCGAGTGTTGTATACTCCACAAAGTGAAATTTTTATCACCTTGCTTAGGAGCCTCTATTGCTTTGCTTACACATCAGCACAAAGCACGGCTTGTGTTAGAATTACTGGTGATCATCCCGGTGTCACAGCACTGACCCCACAGCATCACGTGCAGTGAACAATCAATGAATCACATGAAGTCTGGAAGGAGGAAATTCCACGCAAAAACCGAGTGGGAGGAAGGCATCCAAATGTACCCTCAACTCCACCTTGGAACCTGATCAGACCATCTTTAAACAGCTTCTTGGAGCATAACAAGGTTGGTGTCAAAGCTATCAACCAGCCCCCCTGGGATTCCTAAAGAGATGTTCTCATTCTGTCTGAAACCGAGGCCCATGACCCAACGAGTATCAACCTTCTGTTGGTTTGCGAGGCCGGTATTTTCCATAAAGCCACAAAAAACTTAGGGATTTATTTAATACACATGTCTCACCACAACCCATCACTAACTAGAAATTTAAATTTTACAAACAGGCTTAGGAGCCTGAAAGGGACTCACAGCTTGAACTTCCAGCAGGGGTCTTCCAACACCATTGGGGGTCTTCCTACACTATTTCAGGACATCAGGGGTCTTCCTACACCATTGGGGGGCTTCCTACACTATTTCAGGACATCATGTAATGACCCCCTAAAGTGAATCAAATTAACATCTAATGTGATCCGCGCAAAGATCCTGGTGTGGAACTGAATCACGAGAAGTCATGGGAATGCAACACATGGTCCCCAACAGGGAGGGATTCTGCCCCAATGTGCAAGAGGAAAGGACCTGCCATGGGGACAGCAGAGCCGAGACACGCGCCTCTGAACACCTGCGGGTCAGTCTACGCAACACTCTGCCTACAGAGACAGGGACAAGGAGGTGTCCAACAAGATGGCCAAGGACTGCCTCGCTGAAAAAGAGACATGGCAGAACTCACACCTGAAGGGGACACATCTCGTGGCCACTTGGGGAAGAATGTTCCCAGCAGAGAGAACAGCAAGGCGAGAGTGTTGAGGGCAATTGCCTGGAACCATCTGTCTGACCACCAGCCAACTGGAGAGAGGACGGGAAATGGTAGGCCGGAAGGGGCAGCTAGAGCCGGCCAGAAACCAACGTGAGCACTTTGCTTTTTATGCTGAGAGGTTTAAAAAGCACAGGAAGGTGCTGAGCAGTTTTGAGACAGAAGGGTGGGAGGACCAGAGGGCCAAGTTGGAGGCGAGCATAATAACCCAGGAGAGAAGCCCCGCAGCGCCCCCACCCGCCTCAGGGTCTGTGCACCAGCCCCCAGTAGGGACTCAGCACAAGGCCAGGGGTTTCCACCCACCTCCCCACCCCCAGCACTGGGCACACAAAGCCCAGCAGCCA
Source organism: Perodicticus potto (assembly GCA_963574655.1). Classification (NCBI taxonomy): domain Eukaryota; kingdom Metazoa; phylum Chordata; class Mammalia; order Primates; family Lorisidae; genus Perodicticus; species Perodicticus potto. Next base: position 6,324 of record CAUYRH010000355.1, read on the forward strand.
GCCTGGTGCGGGATGAAAGGGAGCTGCTCTGGGCAGCTTTTCAGACTCCACAGAAGCTGTTAGAAAGGTTTGCAATAAGCGTGGCCCAGCTTTAAACATAGAAGTCAGAAGGGTCACCCCAAAGCAAAGGAGACTGAGAAACAGCCTTCTCTTGGGAGCTGCCCTGGACATAGGGAGGAGAACACACACTGCAGAGAAGAAAGACACCCTGCGAGTGCGGGGCACGGGTTGCACAGAACCAGTTTCAAAGAGTGGCCCTTTGGAGCTCGCAGGGCGGCGGGGCCTCTTAGCACTGTCCCTGCTTTTCCTGCAGCTGGAGGGAAGAAGGAGTCCAGATCACACAGTCAGGTGGCTTTGAAGCCCAGACCCCCACCGAGTGGTGTACCCCAGTAATACCAGTGTGCAAATTGCTTCTCTCTGCTCCCCCCAAGAGTCTCCTCAAGATGTGCTGGGCACATCAAGGATAACCAGCACCCCTCAGCATGCACGAGGGGCTTCAGCTCTGGAATCAGCTCAGCCTCCAGCATGTCTGAGACCCTGGTGACTGAACTCCTCCAGACCCTCATTCCTCCTCTGTGAACTGGAATTCAGTGAGATCACGCATGTACAGCACTGGGCACCAACACGGCACTCAGAGGAGTTATTCTCGGGATCATTACCAGTAATGCAGGGCTGGCCGATCTGCAGCCCACAGGCAGCATGCTGATTTCATGAGGGCTAGAAATGGTTATCTCCGGTGTTGGATATTATGAACAGTATGCATGGACTTTTTTTTTGCCAATCAGCTTTCGTTATTTGTGTGTGACCCAAGACAATTCTTCTTCCAAAGCACAGCAGGAAAAAAAAAACAAACAAAGGTTGGATAGCCATGCTTTAAAGTAAAGCAAAATAATGAAAACATTCACTGGTACATAAACAATAGATGCATCAGCATTAAATAATACAAAGAGGATGGTGACACAGCTTGTCTACTGATGCAGCATTTTAAACACGTATTCGAAGACCGGAAGACCCGCCTTGAACTAAATGCCGCACTTTCCAACGTCTTGATCTTTCACAAACACAAAATTCTCAGCAGCGCTGACAAATGAACAGTTACATATATTTAGTCACTTACATGACAACATTCGAAACCCTTTTTCCGGACAAGAATTCGGCAATAATACATATGCATTAAAAGCATTTAAAAGTTTAAACTTTTTACCCAACAAATGTCTATCAAAAAATTTTCAATCTAAGAATAGAATAAAACATGCAAAGATTTACATGCAAGGATGTTCACAGGCACCTCAAGTAGAAAAGCAAAAGTGGACAGCAAAATGTTGAGCCAGAAGAAACAATTAATAAACTATGTTACATTCTCATGAGCAACCACTTTGCAATTTTTCACAAGGAGGACTTTAGGAAAAGTATCCCTCAGAATAGTCTGGGCTACCTGAGAGTCTGACAAACAAGCAATGTCAGAGCTGAAGCTAATTCCTGACTTTGCCACTTAATAGTGAGATGCTGTGGAGTAGAAACAGACTTCTTTTCTTTACAAATTAAAATAATAATAATAATAATGTTATACTCCTTAAATATAGACAATAATAACATAACATGATGATCAGATGGCCTAGAAAGATGTCGTTGCATGCCACAACATTTTCGGCCTGCTTGTAAAATCCCAGGATTAAGGCAGTTGATATGTGATGAAATAAGCCCTAACACTATCAGGAACTTATCTAAGCTCAGGCCTGGAAAACTGCAGCCTAGGAGCTGCTAGTTCTATTTCATTCCTTCCTGTCCAGCTCCCAGCTTGTCATGTCTCCGTGTTCCAGTGAATCGAAACGGACTGCCCAACATGTGGGGGCTTCACCACTCTCCTGGAAGCACACTGCCCTTCCAGCCTCCACCGTGTTGCTGTTCCCCATCCGTGGCCACCCTACGCTCCCCACTGCCCACTTCCCATCCTGCTGAGGATCTTTGCCCCTTGGCTTGTGGTCTCTGCTTAGAAGTTCCTTTCTCCCCACTCACATAGTAGCTTTCTAAAGAAATTTCACTCACCTTCCAAAAATCCCGATTAAGTATGATCACTCCCTAAATATTCCCTGACATGCTTCTGGGAAAATCACCCTTGCTCTTGTGTCACACTGGACCAGCATTCAGCACAGATGAGAGGGTGAGCTCCTCAGAACATAGTTTCTCTCCTTATTGTGTCACTGTTACCTGACAAAGTCATTTATTGAATACTGATGGAGGGGGTTTCCTGATAAGAGACGTGTAGACAGCACTACTGTCCTAAAGATGCAAAATAAAAATCAGCACAGCCGCCCTGCTTCCCTCAACAGCATCCAAGCTTTCTCTGTCACAGAAATCTGCACAATTTGTGATTCATATTGGTGTACTAATCCACTTTATGTCCATTTTCCCCACAAGTTTCTGAGCTCTTTGCAACTGGGGGCTGTGTCTGATATTTAATGCTGTATCTCTAGGCCTTAGCCCTGTAACTGGCTCATGCTGACAAACAAATCTGTCCCACGCAAGATCAGTTGACACCCTAGAAAGGTGAAAAGGGATCTTAAAAACATCAAGCTAAATAGAAGAAGACAGTGACAAAACATTGCACATTTTATGGTCCCATTTACAGGAAATTTCCAGAATAGGCAAATCCATAGAGAAAGGAAGTAGATTAGTGATCATCTAGGATGGGGGGAGAGGGTAGAGTTTGGAGGGAAACAGGGGGTGGCTGCTAATGGGTATGGGGTTTCGTTCTAGAATGATGAAAATGCTCTGAAACTGACCATGGTGATGACTGCATAACCCTTTCAATGGGGGGAATTGCATGCTATGTGAGTTATATCTCAATAAAACTGTTAAAGTTATAGAAGTTCTGCCTTTACAGAGACTGGATAATTAAGTGTGCTCAAGAAAGGTAAATGGCACCATTGGGAAAAACTATGGAAATCTTTTCGAAGATGCATGACTTTCTTTCTTTTTTTTTTTTTTTAACGTAGATTTGGTTTTATTTAGTATCCCATAACTGGAGCTTAAATGCTTGTGAGCATCTGGTTTGAGCGTCTTATTTTTAAAGAAATGAAAACTGAGACCAGAAGCTGATAAAAGATCTCACAGGCAGCTTTTCTTGTGGACGTTTAAGATTCAAATTCAATCACAGCAGCATTAGTCACAACAGCCAAAGGGTAGACTTGTCGAAGCCGCCCAAGTGCCCATCAGCGGATGAATGGATGAACAGAATGTGCCATACACACTGAACATAATAGTATTTGGCCTTAAAAGGAAGGGAACTCTGACACATGCTACAACAGAGACAAACCTCGAGGACATTACACTAAGTGAGATAAACCGGTCACAAAAGGAGAAATCCTGTGTGATTCCACATATCAGGTCCCTGAAATAGTCAAGTTCATAAAGAAAGAGGTGAGGACACACTTATAACTTTGTCACAGCAGGGGAAAAGCAATCCATGTGACCTAAACATTCGTACCCCTGTAATATTCTGAAGTGAAGAAGAAAAAAAAAATACCAAAAGGTAGCTTGGGGTTAGGGAAGGAAGAATGGGATGTTATTATTTAATAGACACAGAATTTCAGTTTTATAAGATTAAAAGAGTTCTGGAAATGGGTTGCACTAAAATGTAAATTGCTTAACATTATTGAACTGCACACTTAAATAATGGCTAAGATGGAGAGTTTTATGTGACGTGTATTTTACCGTAATTAAAGAGAAAGCACTTTTTTAAAGAGTAAGCTCAGTCTCCTAAGTCCACCAGGAACACTCTCCCCTGTGGTACTTCCCAGACCAGGTGGAATGCACAGAGAAAGAGAACAGACTGCCTGGGCAGACTTCACAAGGGAGAAATCAGGGGCCCAAGTCACTGCTCCCAAGGAATTCCGAGAATTTTAACAAACCTCAGCAGGACCAATCAGTACATAGATCAATACAATGGAGGCCACTGCACACATCTGAGTCTTCCCAAAACAATGCCCTGTCGGGAGGTAGGTGAACAGGAGCAGGAGGTATCTCGTGGGGAGGCAACCAGGTCAGACAGCTGCTCAGACTTAAATGAGCTCAAGAAGCAAACAGGGAGCGTGTGAAAATGCAGGTTCTGGTTTAGCTGGTCTGAGTGAGGGCTGAAACTCTGCATTTCTTTCTTTCTTTCTTTTTTTTTTGAGACAGAGTCTCACTTTGTCAACCTCGGTAGAGTGCCATGCGTCATAGCTCACAGCAACCTCACACTCCTAGTCTCAACCCATCCTCTTGTCTCAGCCTCCCAAGTAGCTGGGACTACAGACACCCGCCACAGTGCCCAATTACTTTTTTTCTATTTTTAGTAGAGCCTCCTGCTCAGGCTGGTCTAATATTTTGTATTTCTAACCCGCTCCCAGATGGTGCTGGTGCAAGACTGGTTCCAGGGACCATCTTTAACACCGCGCAGCCAGCGTAGGGACAACACTCCACCACAGTCCCTTCCCCCATGAGAAGTCGACCTCACAGACCTGGGGTGGTTCCAGGGGCTCATCCTATTCTCAATAAAACTAAGCACACAATCACACACCTATAAATTTGAACTCATTTTAGAGTGAGTTAGAAAATGGACACATTTGATTGTCACTGTTTACGAAAATATAAACTTTCTTTATGTTAAAACCAGGTCAAGTGAGCCAGTTGCTTGATTGTGAGGGAAGGAAAAAAACCACATCTGCATGGTCGTTTTCTAAAAGAAATATGAAATATTACTTAAAACTCAAAAGTCAGTAGAATTTGGTCTAACAACTGATTTGGAAACTCATTCAGGTTCCTTGTAAGCCACAGGGTCAAAAGCCACAGCTGAGAGACAGCCCCACTGATCCACTTCAAATAGTCATCGATAACATTTTTTAACCTTGGTTTTAATGAAGTTTAGGTTTTCATACTATGTCCTAGCAAAAATTGAAAGAAAAGCCATTGGAAGAGTAAGAAAAAACAGGTTTGTTAAGATTCAGAGCCTATAATCAACAGGACAGACATTACAGAGGAAAAGGCAAGAACCCAAGAGAAATTAAATGACATGTTATGTTTCTAAGATGAAAGGTTACCAATTAAAACTAAAAGTACTTTTCCCGCAGGGAGGGGGAAAAGTTTTTTTAAAAAAGAGAAGGTGGGCTCAGTGCCTGTGGCTCAACGGGCTAAGGCGCTAGCCACGTACACCTGAGCTGGCGGGTTCGAATCCAGCCCGGGCCCACCAAACAACAATGACGGCTGCAACCAAAAAATGGCTGGGCGTTGTGGCGGGTGCCTGTAGTCCCAGCTACTTGGGAGGCGGAGGCAGGAGAGTTGCTTGAGCCCAGGAATTAAAGGTTGCTGTGAGCTGTGATGCCATGGCACTCTATCCAGGATGACAGTTTGAGGCTCTGTCTCAAAAAAAAAAAAAAAAGAGAAGGTGTCAAAACCATCCTGAGACATCACCTAAACCCAGTGAGAAGGGCCCATGTCACAAAGTCTCTAAGCTGCAGCTGCTGGCGTGAATGTGGAGAGAAGGGAACACTTTCACACTGCTGGTGGGACTGCACACTAACACAGCCTTTTTGGAAGGAAGTATGGATAATCCTCAAAGAACTCAAATTAGACCTCCCATTTGATTCTGCAATCCCATTACTATACATCTACCCAGAAGAAAAAAAAATCATTTTATCATAAAGACATTGGCACTGTTTATCAAAGCTCAATTTACAATTGTCAAAATGTGGAAACAGCTTAAACACCCACCAACTCAGGAATGTATTAACAAGCTGTGGTATATGTATACCATGGAACACTATTCAGTCACTAAAAAAGATGGAGACTTTACATCTTTTGTATTAACCTGGATGGAAGTGGAACACATTCTTCTTAGCAAAGCATCACAAGAATGGAGAAGCAGGCCAGTCACGGTGGTTCATGCCTGTAATCCTAGCACTCTGGGAGGCTGAGGCAGGTGGATTGCTTGAGCTCATGATTTCTAGACCAGCCTGAGCAAAAGCAAGACCCCGTCTCTACTAAAAATAGAAAAACAGAGGCAAGAGGACTACTTGAGCTCAAGTTGGAGGTTGCTGCGAGCTATGACACCATGGCACTTTACCCAGGGTAACAGCTTAAGACTCTGTCTCAAGGAAAAAAGAAAAGAATGGAGAAGCAAGAATCCAACTTACTCAATTCTAATATGAAGGCAGTAGTTGAACTAATACAAAGGGGGAGGTAGGAGAATGAGGGCATGGGGAGAGAGGAGCAGGGAGGGGATGGGGGGTCACGTTGTATGGCGCACCTCTTGGGGACAGGACACAGTTATAAGAGGGACTTTATCTAACAAATGCAATCAGTGTAACCTAATTCTTTGTATCCTCAATGAATCCCAAACAATAAAATAAAAAAAAAGAAAGAAAAAAAAAGAGAAGGTGAAAAATTGGCACCCTACAATCAAACAATATCCCAAAATCCTCTATAGAAACTGAGTGCGGCCACAGAGGACTTCACCAAGCAAGCTGTTAATACCCTGCCCATGTGTGTCAGCGAACCAGCCCTCTCATTTCAGTGCTACTATGATTAGTAGGGAATTTGTTAAGAGGTTCTCTCAAGGTTCAAAGCATACACCTTCCACCACTAGTCTGTACTTGCTGCAAAGTCAACTTAATTAAATATACACATACACACACACAAACACACACCCTTGCTTTAAAGGATGGAAATAAATAATTCAAACAGAAACCTCAAGATGTTTAAAAAAAAAAAAGAACACAGTGCTCAGCACTGGCTCTAGCCCAGTAAGATGTTTCCAACTCTGCTCTCCTGATGGTACTGATGGAAGGTGTCTTTGTGGAAAGTAAATTGGCAGCATCTAAGGACTCAAAAATATTCAGATCCTTTGACCCAAGAATTCCTCTTCTCAGGGATCTTTCCTAAGCAAGCAATCCAAAATTATGAAAATGATTCAGGGGAAATAAAGACATCCATGGCCCTATTTCCTAACAAGAAAATAAGTAGGAAAACACCTGGGGTGGGGGGGTTTTGTCCCTTGTCAAGGTAGCCAGCTGGGGCCTTTATTTCCCAGAATCCCTCTCAGGGCAGTAGGAGGTGGGGGTTGAGGTGGTCAAGGAAGACTCTGCCTGACACTTGCAGACAGAAATCCAGGAGCAAGTCACATACAGTTAGAGTGGGACCACCAGGGCAGAGCCACCCACAGGCTCCTGGGCCAGGCATATGCACAGCCCAGATGGCAAGGGTATGGGACCTTCCAGGTGTCACTCCCAGTGGCCCTGGTGGAAGTTGGGAGAGACAGATGTGGTGGGCTCCAGTGAGTCCTGCCCACTCCACCTGCAACTTTCTTCCTGACCCCTGGCCAGAGACAACAGCCTTCCACAGACTTCTTCTAGCCCCACAAATGTGCTGAGTTGAATTCCCACAATAAATCCCAATTCCACGCCCATTGTCAAAATCTAATTGATGCATAACCATGCAGGCAAAGGCAGATAAACCTAGGTCTGCATGCCACAGAATAGGAAACACCTGTTACGTAGTTGTTTACAAACTATTTAAGGACATTTGCAACACAACCATTTTCTCATTAAATGGGGAAAAAACAAGATAGAATGTAAATGCTTGTATTATGTACAATAAAAAGCAAACACAGAAAAAAAAGATGACATCAAAGTATACCTGAAAAGTGAACACTTTAATCTAGGTTAAACTGAGCTAGCTTTTGTTTCTTCAATTTTTTTCTATTCGAAAATTTTTCTGTAGATTTTCTGTATGAATTTGTCCAGAATTAAAATTCTTTAAAACCTGTTGTGAATTTCTAAGAATTAAATTCTTTATTTTTTTCTCCTTCCCACTCAGCTTCTATTTTGAACCTTTTGGGGCCTGGTGCAGTGGCTCATGCCTGCAATCCTAACGCTCTGGGAGGCAGAATGGGAAGGATCGCTTGTGGTCAGGAGTTCAAGATACGCTCGACGGAAAGTAACACTCCATCTCTATAAAAAATAGAAAGTTATCCAGGCATGGTGGTACATATCTGGAGCCTCAGCTACCCAGGACTGGAGTAACTTGACATCAGCCTGGCAACATAACCAGACCCCGTCTGTCCAAAGAATTGTTGTTGTTGTTTTTTGAGACAGTCTCAAGCTGTTGTCCTGGGTAGAGTGCAGTGGCATCACAGCTCACAGCCACCTCCAACTCTTGGGCTTAAATTCTTCTCTTGCTTCAGCCTCCCAAGTAGCTGGGACTAAAGGCACCTGCCACAACGCCCGGCTATTTTTCTGTTGTAGTTGTCATTGTTATTTGGCAGGCCCAGGCCAGGTTTGAACCTGCCAGCCCTGTTGTATGTGGCCGGCACCCTAGCCACTGAGTTACAGGCACCGAGACCCAAAAAATATTTTTTAAAACTCAGCTGGTGTGGCAGTGAGTGCCTATAGTCCCAGCTACGCAGGAGGCTGAAGCAGGAAGATCACTTGAGGCTGCAATAAACTGTGATGACACCACTGCACTCTAGTCCAGGTGGCAACAGAGTGAAACTATCTTTAAAAAAAAAACACCTTTTGTATATTTTCCAGTAGAAAAGCCAAATTTCTTAGCATGATCTGGCCACTGACGTTGCCAGCAGAGTGGTTCTCTTGGCCTGAAATGATCTTCTTCTCCCCTTCATCCACCTGAGGATCAACTAGTCACCATTAAAGACTTAACTTGAACTTGACTCATCTGAAGGCCAACCTGACTCTCACTGCCTTCTAGGTCATCTTTTATAAGTACCTTATAAAAGGTTTCCACCCCCTGCTTCTAGGGGTGGAGAGACTTTGAGGCTTTAGCCCGCTCTCAGCCCAGCTGATCAATAAAGGACCCTTGCTTAATTTGGAAGAAAAGATCTATAGGCACTCACTGCTCCCCAACTACTCCGAGACACATTTGACCTATGTTCAGTAGCTCTCGCCCAGCTGTACTGAATGTGTCTTCTAGCTGGAGGGCTTATTAAAACTCAGATTGCCCCCCAGTTTCCAATTCTGCAGGTCTGGAGTGGGGCCTAAATGTGAGAGTTTCTAACAAGTTGCCAGACAATGCTGGTGTTGCTGGTCTGGGGACCGCAGTGGGAGAATCACTGAGCTAGACCATGGGACTCTTGAAGGTTGGGACTAGGTTTTATTCACCATTGCATCCCAAGGCTCAAGAACAGTATCCAGCATTGAGAAGGCACTCTCTACTTTTTTATTTTTATTTTTTAAAGACAGGGTCTCATTCTGTCTCCCAGGCCTGGGTGAGAGTGGTACGACTGTAACTTACTATAGCCTCAAATTCCTGGTCTCACATGATCCTCCCACTTAAGCCTCCAGAGTAGTTGGGATTACAGGTGCCAGCCACTGCACCAGGCTTGTGTGACTTTCTTAAATACAGTCCCTCTTAACAACAGGGATACATTCTGAGTTCTGAGAAATGCGTCATTAGGCAATGTCATAATTCTGTGAACACAGTAGCCTGGGCTACATGCCTACTGCTCCCAGGCTGCAAGCCTGTACAGCACGTTACTGGCCTGACTACTGTTTAAGCAGTCGTAACACCATCCTTGCTGGTGCAGGAGGTGGACAGATTCACTCTGAGACCGGACTCGATTCTGACAGCTCCTCACGCAGTAGAGACCCCTTCGGGGGTTACAGGTCACTGGATGTCAAATGCCAGACTCAACCTGGAGCCTATGCTTGATGAGCCATGACTGAAGTTCACCAAGACACGAAATCTGAAGGAGACTATTTCTAGAGATGGGCTACCTCTTTCAATTGGCTCAGATAACGGGCTGACTTTTGTGTCTGCTTTGACCCGAGCTATTAGGAAAGCCCTGGGTATACAGTGGAACCTCCATTGTGCCTACTGGCCCCAAAGCTCGGGACAAATAGAAAGAATGAACTGAACCCTAAAAGAAACTTTAACCAAACTCACTGATGAGACCGGTGGAAAGTAGACAGAGCTCCCGCCTTTAGCAACTCTCAGAGCAAGGTGTACTCCACATAGAGGTTTTACTCCTTATGAAATCACGTATGGGAGACCTCCCGTTCTGCCCCTTTGTGTACCCTCAGTTAGCACATAACTAACCATACTCTTTGTATCTCCCTTTCCCAGATCCAGAGAGACACCCACCCTAGATTTGAGATACTTACCGGGACCCCAGAGGGACTAAAAAGGACTCTGAACGTGTCTTTCAACTTGAAGATTGAGGGTGCGTTAAGTTGTTCCAGAAAGAAGGCCTCACCCCGAAGCGAAAGGGTCCCTTCACCGTCACCCTCACCACCCCAACAGCTGTGAGAGTCGATGGTTTGTCAGCGTGGATACACCACTCGGGTGAAGAAGACCAAAGAAGACAGTGGAGCCCACCGGACAGTGGTCCCAGGAGAAAACCCTCTCAAGTGAAGACTGTTAAAATCTTGATTTCTTTCCTGTACATGCGGGCCCAATATAGTTAACTGTGCCACCCAGGAGCCGCCTAAGGCCAGTGGGGCCACTCACACAACTGAAGGACACCCTGTGACACCTTTGCTTTCTATTCTATTAAGTATGCTAAATGGTATGCATCATCTTTAAATGTAACTCAAGTAGATTTAGCTTTTGATTGTTGGTTATGTCTACACCCACAACCCCCATATTATGTAGGGGTAGGCAAGCAAGACCCAGACAAAGAGTCGAGGGTTTGACTCGGACATAAGACCAGGGGGAATGTTATACCCTAATTCCTTCTTGCTAAAGACTTTGCTGAGGGCTTTTGACACTCCCCTTTAAACAGGAAGCTCAGCTGAAAGAATTTAGTAATAACTGTAAAATCCTGTGAAACCCCAGCTCCCCCTTGTAAGCACTCCCCTTACTAGGTGTTGGCTCTTGAGAATTCAGCTTGCTTTAAGGACTCCCCCTCCGGTACCAAAAGTACCTTATAAAAGGTTTCCAGCCCTGCTTCTAGGGGTGGAGAGACTTTAAGGCTTTAGCCCACTCTCAGCCCAGCTGATCAATAAAGGACCCTTGCTTAATTTGGAAAAAAAGATAAACCGTGTATTTGTGTATCTAAACATAGAAAAAAATACAGGAAAAATGGTGGTGTAATCTTACAGGACCACAGCCACAAATGCTGTCCGTCGTTGACCAAAACGTCATGTGGAGCACGAGTGCAAACAAAGTCCTTTGGCACACATTTGGCTAACATCGCTAGGATGCAATGTAACAGGACGTGCAGAGTTACATGCAATCTTACAACTACTCCGTGGTATACCTTTGTGAAATATGGAAACTTTAACAAGTATGGGCTGAAAACATCAAAAATCTAAGTGGCCTTTCTTCACACATGGTCTTTGTGAAAAGACCTTCACATTATACACGACCATCTGTTGCTCCAGGCGAAGGAAATAGAGATAGGAGGAGATGGACAGAAGACTTGGCTGTTGTTTTGCTCCCAACTTCTCGATGGTAAAATCCCACACGTTGTCCCAAATGACCTTCTATACTTCTGTCCTTCTGCCTCTCCCTCCACAATGATGACAAGAAGTCCAGGAGTGAGACCCAGACAATCTGACCTGCAGGTGTGTAAATGACCTTCCTGGTGACAGGGACTGTGGCCTTCCAAGACACATCCTCCAGGCAGTTTGTGAGAAAGTCATAGGAACTCAGAGGAGAAAAGCAGCAATGAATGCCATCTGAAAAGGCGGGAAAGGGTTCCAACAGACATGATTTGTGAAGCGAGGGCACAGGAAGAAAGATTTTCCAGAGAAACGTTAGAAGCAAACACAGAATAGTTAAAACACACAGCATATCCCTGCAACACCAAAACGTGTGCCCTCCGAGGAAAGATAAGGCAGGGTGGGAGATAGACAGGACTGAAGAAGAATTTGGGCTCAGACTGTGGAAGACCTTGAATGACACACTGCAAAGATGGAACTTTAACCTATACGCAGCCACTCCCATCAAAGGGAAGTGAGAACGATCAGACTTGCATGGTGGAAAAACAGGCCCAGTAGCAGGATGGAGAATCAAGTGGCCTTGGGAGAGACGTCGTGTACTTTACTGATGAAGAAACGCCACTTGACACCGAGAAGAAACACGCAGCAAACGGAAATTCACATGCGTCTGTCTTTACCCAACATCGCAGTCAAGCCCCCTTGCTTTCTCGCGTCATTTCCAAAACAACATAAGGTAGATAAATAAGCAAGTGAAGCAGCAGGTAGCATAGAAATGAAAAGCCAGATCTCTGCAGAGTGGAGGCGGCGCGCAAGTGTTCCTAGGGCTTAAGGAATAAAAAAGCCTACACCAGGATGAACGATGCCATTTAGAGTTTTTAATATCATTAGGGACTTTGCAGGAGAGCTGAATTTACCTTGTTCTTTAAAGCCAGAATCTTCAGAAATGCTCCTTAATCCCAAATTAACAACATTCAGGTAAATTAGACTGGGCAAACTGGGTGGAAGGAGAAGGAAAACAAATGCATCAGTTATGCCATTTATAGATACAAACTCTGAAAACAGATCAAATACTCTGATTTATACTTCAGCTGCAATTACGTGATATGGTCCATTATTGTAGTCGGAAGCGAGAACAACGCATACCAAACTCTGGGAACTCAAGCCTTTCTTTAGAACAATTTCTCAGAATCTAAGAAGAGGCAGCAAATAAAAAAAAAAAAAAAAGGATTGATCCCCTGATGGTTGAGGAGAGAGATTTTAATTATGCTTTACGATGGGGTGATAATTGACTTATACTCTGAAACATCTTAACTCAGAGCTCACACACAGAGAAGACTCCGTGATCAAAGACTGTCAAAAAATACACTATTCTGCAATATGAGTTTACCACATAATTGAAGTTTAATATTCATAAATATCCAAACATTTTTTTTCAATTCTTTAAGTCCTTGTTTGTAAAGGAAAACAAAGCATCATAAAACATATTTCAGCACTTCCACATCCAGACAGGATGAAATAAAGGGAGAGATTTATACTTCCACCTGAAAGAATTAAAAAATTGGACAAAATATATGAAACAATGGATTTCGGGTACTGGACAGCAGGTAGCATGGGGCAATGATCCCCAGCACACCGCAGGAAAAAGACAAGAGCCCTGCAGCTGTCCCAGTGTGCCGTGCACAGGGGGAGGGGCCCGGGCAGAATGTATGATGCTCAAGAGATGAGGAACCAAAGCTAAAACAGATGACATGCCACACTGCCATTGTAATAAGCATGCTAAAGAGCTTGCTGAACACAGACCCTTTTGCTTCTTGATGACAAATGGTCACTTGTTCTCAAGCCATGCTCTAATACCATGAAGACCACAGTTAAACCTGGGAAGCTTTCCTCTGACACTGTTAAACTTTCTACACTCAAACATGCTCTTATAGTCATTTGATCTTGATAAGCCTATCAAAAACATTCAGTGGTGGAAAGACTCCCTATTTAACAAATGGTGCTGGGTAAACTGGCTGGCGACCTGTAGAAGACTGAAACTGGACCTCCACCTTTTACATTAACAAAAATTAAATCTCACTGGATAAAAGATTTAAACTTAAGACATGAAACTATAAAAATACTAGAATAGAGTGCAGGGAAAACACTTGAAGAAATCAGCCTGTGAGAATACTGTATGAGGAGGACCCCCGGGCAAATGAAGCAGCACCAAAAATACATTACTGGGATCTAATCAAACTAAAAAGCTTTTGCCAGCCAAGAGCACAGTAAGTGAAGCAAACAGACAACCTTCACAATTGGAGACTTTTGCAGGCTCTGCTTCCCACAGACGCCTCATAACTAGAATCCACAGAGAACTCGGACTGATCACTGAGAAAAGAGTAAGCTATCCCATTTCTACGTGGGCACGAGGCTTGGACCGACACTTCCGTGATGAAGACAGGCGCAGGGCCTACAAACCCAGGCAAAAATGCTCATCGTTCTTTATCATCAGAGAAATGCAAATCAAAACCCCTCTGAGATATCATCTGACTCCAGGAAGATTAGACCACATCACGAAATCCCAAAACTGCAGATGCTGGCCTGGTTATGCAGAGAGAAGGGAAGATTTCTACGCTGCTGGTGGGAGTGCAGGCTAATACGACCTTTGGGGAACGAAATTCGGAGAACCCTCAAGGAACTCCGAGTAGTCCTACCGGGCGATCCTGCAATTCCTCTACTAGGTGCATACCCAGATGATCAAAGCTTCAGAAATTTCAGAAATTTTCACCCTTTTAGGAGTTACATAATAAAACAGGTTACCGAGCGTCCCCATGTTAAGTGACACAGTTCAAAGGCAGATAAAACGTCAGATGTCTGCTCGGTTCATTAGCAGAAACCCAC
>CAUYRH010000356.1:0-10980 GCA_963574655.1 Perodicticus potto
GGGTGCCTGTAGTCCCAGCTACTTGGGAGGCAGAGGCAGGAGACTCGCTTGAGCCCAGGAATTGGAGGTTGCTGTGAGCTGTGATGCCACAGCGCTCTATCCAGGGTGACAGCTTGAGGCTCTGTCTCAAAAAAAAAAAAAAAAAGAAAAAGAAAGTTTGACAACTTAAGTCATCTTAAGTCTTAGTGAGCCTTAGGCTAAAATTCTTACCCAATTTCTGCTATTCTGCCTGCTTTTTCCCATAATGAACTGGCAGTCCCTTTATTTAGCCACATCCACCTGCCCGCAGGTCCCCAAACCCATGCCTCCACTTACCTGTTTACTGTGCCTAACATATGCATTTCCCCTCTCCTCAAACTTGGATAAGTTTTAACTAGTCCTTCATATCTCTTAATAAGAATTTTTCTAGAAGCATTTCTAAACCTCCCCCAGGCATTGTCAGATTTTATTCCTCTACTTTTATAATATTCTGTGCATATTTCCTACATCTTCAACGCAGAAGACCATTGTTCAATGATCAGAGTCCACAGTCCAAAACTATGAAAGAGAATACAGGTGAGAAATATATGGAAGCAGGAATGGCAAAGAAAGGATATGAATGAAGCATGAGAAAGGAGGCAACATCAAGAGACACAAGGCTGGAGCATGGTGGCTCGCACCTGTAATTCTAGCACTCTGGGAGGCCCAGGAGGTGGATTGTTTGAGCTCACAAGTCCAAGACCAGCAAGAGCAAGACACCTGTCTCTACTAAAAATAGAAAAATTAGCCAGGTGTTGTGGCGTGGGCTATAGTCCTAGTGGATTGCTTAAGCCCAAAAGTTTGAGGTTGCTGTGAGCTATGACAACACCACACCCTACTAAAAGAGGCAAAGTGAGACTCTGTTTCAAGAATTAGAAAAAAAAGACTGGGCGCCTGTGGCTCAAGTGGCTAAGGCACCAGCCACATTCACCTGAGCTGGCCGGTTCGAATCCAGTCCGGGCAGCCAAACAACAATGACGACCACAAACAAAAAATAGCCGAGCGTTGTGGCAAGCGCCTGTGGTCCCAGCTACTTGGGAGGCGGAGGCAGGAGAATCGCTTGAGCCCAAGAGTTGGAGGTTGCTGTGAGCTGTGATGCCACTGCACTCTACACAGGGCGACAGCTTGAGGCTCTGTCTCAAAAAAAAAAAAAAAAGAAGAAGAATTAGAAAAAAAGGAGGCGCCCGCAGCTCAGTCGGTAGGGCGCCGGCCACATACACTAAGGCTGGCGGGTTCGAACTGGCCCCAACCTGCCAATGACAACTGCAACAACAAAAAAAATAGCCGAGCGTTGTGGCGGGCGCCTGTCCCTCCTACTTGGGAGGCTGAGGCAAGAGAATCGCCTAAGCCCAAGAGTTTGAGGTTGCTGTGAGCTATGACGCGGCACTGTACCCCAGTGACAGCTGGAGACTGTGTCTCAAAAGAAAAATAAATTAGAAAAAAAGAGAGACTGAAAAAACGAGGTTGGAGGAAGGGAGGGGACAAGGAGTAAGAAAATTGAAAAGGCATTATGTTTCGTTGAATGGGAGGTAAGTTTGACGGGAACAGAGAATTCTACCGTCAGGCAATGAGACACAAGAGGAAAATACTACTGTTTTGTAAAATAAAAGGCATTGTTAAGATAATACAAATTGCCAATAATACCAAATATAAAAATCTATTCATGAAAATTACAGGTTATAAAATTAGATGTCCGTCTTAGTCATTCGTTGCCCACATGCTGATAATTTAAGTCATTCCTAGCCTATTTTTATTCAAATGTTAGCATGTACTATGCAAATAAATAGAACTATCCGAAGAACACCCGAAGCTGCGCAGTGCGTTCAACATGCTTCCCCAAAACTTAGGATTGGTCTGCCTATTCATCTTATTTGCATGACGTGATTTAATAGTGAAGACCCCGCCCTCCTAGTTCTTTCGCCTCTCGCAAAGGGACGCGTGAACTGAGACTCTTCCTTAGGTCTACGTAAGCTCCGCCCTCCGGCAGCTAACCCCCTTCGCCAGCATAGGTCCTCTCTCTCTTGGTCTCCTCAGTTAAAGGCGCAACGGGATTTGCATCGTTTCCTTCCACTTTCGGGGTCCGTACGTCTCTCCGCTCTCTTCTACGAACGCACGACGCACGCTCCGCCTCTTTTCTCCCACCATTCCCCGTGTAAATTCCGCGCCCCAACCGACCGGCGCCGCATTCCCGCCCCCTCTACACGTCTCAACGGCCGACGCAGGGAGCCCGCCTCCTCAGCCAACCGGCGTCCTAGTGCCCGTAAGTCCCTCCTCTTTATGCAAATAACCTCCACTTGCTCCGTAAGCCCTGCCTTTTTTTTTTAAATAAGAACAACGCTGGAAGTAAAGAGTAGGGTGAAGGCGCCCCGCCTTTATGCAAATAAAGGGGCGTGTCTAGGCGCGGAGGGCGGTGGGAGGTGGGGGGGCACTCCCGGGGGCGGCGGTTGCCCGGATGGGCCGTTAGTCGGAGCCCAGCCGCGGAGTGAGCGAGGGAGACGGGAGGAGCCGAACCCGGCGCCATCCGCTGCCATCCGCCCCCGCCCCACCGCCATCCCGCCCCGGGGTGCACCTAAGCTCCGGTCCCGGACCCCCCGCGCACCCGGCTAGGTGAGTCTGGGTGAGCTGAGCGCTGACGCCCTTTCCGGCGCGGGAGCGGTGGTGGTGGCGATGGCGGCGAGGCGGCGGCGGCGGCGGCGGCGGGCAGGGGGGAGGAGAAGCTGCCATTAGCCGCCGCCATTTTGTCCTCCTGCGGCCGGGCCTGCCTGCCCCTCCCCCTCCGGTACCTCTATTCCGGCACTCGGACCTCTAGCCCCTGTCTCAGAACCCACGGCCTGCCTTTACTCGCCTACTGTCCCGGCTTCATGGGGTGACCCCTGCTTCTGAGCCTGTAACTTACTATTCTCTGCTGTGTTCTTAGCTGCTTACCCCTATCTCTGGGCCCCCTCCCCCGCCGCCGCCCTGGGGTGGGCCGCGCCCGACATTTCTCTAGGAAGGTCTTTTCCTCCATACTGGACCCCTCCCATCATCCAGCGCTGTCGCCCTGCCTTTTTGACGCCCGTCTTCGGGTCGAGTCACTCCCACTCTGGAATACCACTTTTATTTAGCATCTTCACTTTCTAGATTCTTCAATTTATCTCTTTCCACTTTTTCATTTTTCCTATTCCTTTTCCCCCCTCTCCTTTCCCCCCAAACTCGTTTTTCTTGGATCTCTTGATGTTGCCTCTTTTCTCATGCTTTATTCACATTCTTTTTGTGCCATTCCTGCTTCCATATATTTCTCACCTGCTTTCGTATTCTCTTTTATTAGTTTTAGTCTTTTCACTCCGTAAATCTTCTATCTCCTTTCTCTTCATTTATTTATTTTCACACAGTGGTTTTTTTAAACACCTACGAAACAACCCTCTCATCTCTGTATTGTCATAAAGTTTTCTTTTCCCCAGTTTGGCTTTCGTCTTGGGCCTGTCTGAATTTCCCTGCTTTCTTCCCACCGTCTCTCATCTCTATGCTGTTCTCATCTATAAACAAATGCCTAGTCAGTCTAGAACGGATTGTTAGAGAGTTTGGCCTGCTTGGGGACAAGGCGGTTATTAGAGAAAGAAATGACTGCTGATGGGCATTTTTTAGTAGAATAGGAAAATGAAGTTGGCTCTGGCCTTGGCGCTTGGTATCTGGCCCATGGTTACAGGGTTTTCTCAAGGTGCTCTCTAATGCTTTGTTTTCCTCAGTTCTGCTCAACCAGAACCCTCCAGTACTCCATCTGGAGGTGATATTTTTTCCAGGAGCCAAGATGGGGAGTATTCTAAGTACTTGGGGTTTTATCATCTGGTAGTATGTTGAGTCCCGGTTGTTCCATGAGGATTTCTCTGGCACCAGGCCTCTGGCTGAGCAAGCTCCTAACATCCTTAAACACCAGCATACCTTCCTCCAAATCTTCCCAGATGGAACATGAGACTGCTAGGAATGGAACCTGGGGTACAGGGCCCTGAGACATGATGGGAAAGCTGGTATCCAATAAGTAGGAGTTTTAAAGCTCTGTTTCTTGGACAATGGAATTGTATGCTTTTTTATGGTTTTCTTTGAGCCTTGGACTTAACTCATTTTAAGTCTCTGAAATGATTTTGGTGAATTGTGGGGATAAAGAGGTTGCTATGGCTTTGTAGAATTGCACAAAGGGCAGAGCATATACACTAGGAAAATACTGGATTTTTGTTTGGGTTTCCTAGGTAGAAGTGTCTGGAGGAAAGGAGAAAACATGTATTTGGGCTACATGAGAGCTGAGTAGATTGTGTCTACTTAAAGAGACTAGGAAGTTTACATATGTTAGAAGAAAAGAAAAGACACCAGAGGGCCACATATTCTGAGTACCCAATGAGAATAAAAGAAAACTTTCAGACTTCTGTTATAGTCTATAAAGCGGGCAGAGACTGAGATAGATACTCACTGTTTGACCCACAGGCTCCGGCACGTTTTGGGGGAGGTGCCTGCAGGACCCAACATACTCAATGAGCTTCCAGCGCAATGTCCGATCGCTCGGGGCCGACTGCCAAGGGGAAGGATGGAAAGAAGTATTCCTCGCTCAACCTGTTTGATACATATAAGGGCAAGTCCTTAGAGATCCAGAAACCCGCTGGTGAGGGTCCTGCAAAGATGCCTCTAATTCCTGGAAGCTAGACATGAATGGGACATACATTTTACAGCTCTTTGAAGGGAAAAGGCTGTAGTAGAGATTCCAAGATCAGGGAAGAGCTGAGTGTGTGGTTCAGTCCTTTAATCCCAGTGACTCAGGAGGCTGAGGTGGGAGGGTCCTTGGGACAATCTTGGGCAACATAGCAAGACCCTGTCTCAAAAAATAAGAAAAAACTAGCTAGGCATGGTGGCACATGCCTATCTAGTCCTAGCCACTTGGGAAGCTGAGGCAGGCGATCCCTTGAGTTTAAGGTTGCAGTGAGCTATGGTGATGCTGTTGCACTCCAGCTGGGGTGATAGAGTGATACCCTGTCTGGGGGCGGGGAGACTGCAGGGACACTGGAGACTTTTCAACTTTACTTTGCATCCTTTCGAGGGTGGGTAAACATCAATTATCCTCCTACAAAGGCGTGTCTGTGGTTCCCCATCTTTGGACATGTAAGAATTGGAGGCAAAGAAATGTGGATTTGAAGAAGTCTGGGGCCAGCTTAACTCCCCACAGGCTCAAGATCAACCATCCCACATAGAAGCATTACATGTAACGTGGTTATATATATTGTCTAAACTTTTATCCCACAGTATAGTGGCTTAAATGAAAATAAAAACAGTGATATACTTACACATTTAAAAAAAAAAAAAAAGAAGAAGCATTACATGTAATACATCTCAGCCTTCCTGATAGGGATTTCATGGATTAATCAAAAGCAGGGGAAGGGACGACTTCTAAGAAGTTTGGATGAAATTGAGGATATATAAATGGGCCTGGGCTGTCAGTTCTTCCATGTGAGCCATTTTTGACTCTCTCCCACCTTTTCTCCAGTTGCCCCTCGCCATGGCCTGCAGAGTCTTGGGAAAGTTGCTATTGCCCGGCGTATGCCACCCCCAGCTAATCTTCCAAGCCTGAAAGCCGAGAACAAAGGCAATGACCCCAATGTCTCACTAGTGCCGAAAGACGGAACAGGATGGGCAAGCAAACAGGAACAGTCCGACCCCAAGAGGTAGGTAGAGGCTTGGGGGCCAGACTGATGAATATTTTAACTTTGAACTTTGGGAAAAATTGTGCTTGATCTAGCCCAACCACATAAAAGCCAGAGACAAAGGGGAGGTGCTTTTCCTATCTTTCTTGGGTTACCTGTTAAATAGTAAGGAATAGTATCTTTAGCTTTCTGTCAGATGGAGAGAAGGTATGAGGAACCAGGAAGCAGCCTATGCAAGATGACAAAATTACTTTGTCTTAATATTTGTAAATGATAACAGTGGGCCTGATTTCAGTCCCTACTTTCCACCAGTTGAAATAGGGAAGGCATCTCAGGCCTCAATAACCTTCCCATTCTACCATCCCCTCAGTTCCGATGCCTCAACCGTTCAGCTGCCGGAATCGCAGCCACTGCCGGCTTCACAGACGCCTGCCTCCAACCAGCCGAAACGACCCCCAGCAGCCCCCGAGGTACCTGGAGAACTGGGGCAGAGGGCTGGCTCATAGCTGTTCCACACACATTACCATTTACCATCTTTCTGCTTCCCCAGAACACTCCTTCGGTTCCAAGCGGGGTAAAGTCCTGGGCACAAGCCAGCGTCACCCATGGAGCACATGGAGATGGTGAGTGCAGAGTTGTTCAGGGAGCTACCTGTGTTTGGCCACTATGGGAGGCAGGACCCTTATATGGTGCCTTCAGCACAGTGTCTCTTGGTCCCTCTTTGGCTAAACCTTGGACCACTGATAATCACTTTTATGGTGCACATGAACAGTTTTAAATATCAATTTTGTGTGGGCGGTGCCTGTGGGCGCCGGCCCCATATACGGAAGGTGGTAGGTTCAAACCTGGCCTCGCCTAACTGCAAAGCAGAAAAATAGCCGGGCGTTGTGGCAGGCGCCTGTAGTCCGAGCTGCTCGGGAGGCTGAGGCAAGAGAATCGCCTAAACCCAGGAATTGGAGGTTGCTGTGAGCTGTGTGACACCACAGCACTCTACCAAGGGTGATAAAGTGAAACTGTCTCTACAAAAAAAAAAATATATCAGTTTTGTGTGAATGAGTGGAGGGGTCCCAGAACTGAACTTAGTTCATAGGAGGTTAAATTTGCAGTTTTTTTTTTTTTGTTTGTTTTTTTGGCTGGGGCCAGGTTTGAACCCACCTCCTCTGGTATATGGGGCTGGTGCCCTACTCCTTGAGCCACAGGCACCACCCCCCATAGGAGGTTAAATTTGAAGGCAGGAACTCAGCAATTTGGTATTTGTCAAAGCCTTCCACTTTTACAGTGTGTCCTCAGTAAATGTACATTGGTTTCCTGTTCTGCACCCCCACCCCAATAGGTGGAAGGGCATCAAACCTACTGTCACGATTCTCTCGAGAGGAATTTCCGACCCTGCAGGCGGCTGGCGACCAGGACAAAGCTGCCAAGGAAAGGGAGTCTGCCGAGCAGTCGTCTGGGCCCGGACCAAGCCTCCGCCCCCAAAGTGAGTAGCTGCCTTTTGGCCAGGATATTATCTGTTCCATTTCAGAACTAATTGCTATCTTATTCCCTTTCTTTTCCATCATTGTTAGTTAGCTATGTTCACTTGCCCCTGAATCATTGGTGTGTCTGTCTGTCTCTCTCTCTCTCTCTCTCTCTCTCTCTCTCTCTCTCTCTCTCTATCTTTTCCAAAATACAGATCCTACAACTTGGAGGGACGGAGGTGGGCGTGGCCCTGATGAACTGGAGGGCCCAGACTCCAAACTTCATCATGGTCATGATCCCCGGGCGGGGCTGCAGCCTTCAGGCCCACCCCAGTTCCCTCCTTACCGCGGAATGATGCCGCCTTTCGTGAGTTTGGATATTTTATTTTGGGATGATTTTGCTAGAAACTGGAGAATGAGGAATCAGGACTTAGTCTTTGGAAGGGCTAGCTAGAAAACCAGGACATACGAGATAGAGGAGGGGATGATGATAGTTTAAGGAACTGGAAGGCTGTTTGACTGTCCCGCTGAGCAGCTACTGTTGGGCCCTTTTGCAGATGTATCCCCCCTATCTCCCGTTCCCTCCGCCCTATGGACCCCAGGGGCCTTACCGATATCCTACTCCTGATGGGCCCAGGTGAGCAATCCAGGTCTGGATTTATGGTTGGGGATAGGGGAAACCTATTGGGGAAGGAGATGGTTTTCTAACCAGGAGGCTCAGTCTTATATGTGGTTATACAATAATGCAATTTTATATCTTCTTTCCTATTTTCTTTTTCATATACAGCCGTTTCCCCCGTGTGGCAGGCCCCCGTGGCTCTGGGCCACCAATGCGTCTTGTAGAGCCTGTGGGTCGTCCTTCTATTCTTAAAGAGGATAATCTCAAAGAGTTTGATCAGTTGGACCAGGAGAATGATGATGGTTGGGCAGGTAAGTGGATATTAAGGGTCAAATATTTGGCTCAGCGCCTGTGGCTCAACGGGCTAAGGCACCAGCCACGTACACCTGAGCTGGCGGGTTCGAATCCAGCCCGGGCCCGCCAAAAACAACAATGACGGCTGCAGCCAAAAAAAAGGCCGGGCGTTGTGGCGGGCGCCTGTGGTCCCAGCTACTTGGGAGGCGGAGGCAGGAGACTCGCTTGAGCCCAGGAATTAGAGGTTGCTGTGAGCTGTGATGCCACAGCACTCTATCCAAGGTGACAGCTTGAGGCTCTGTCTCAAAAAAAAAAAAAAAAGGGTCAGATATTTGGATCTGAAAAGGCAAAGTGTGATGAAAATGGAGGACGAAAAGAAGGGTAGGGGATGAATGGAGAAAAACCAAGTCCTGGCAAAGGTCTGAGAGAAGTAGGAATGACAGGACTCATAATTGGTGGAGCTTGATTACAGAGGGAGAGGGTTGGGACTAGTAGTACCTCCCACCACGTAGTTCCACATCATTTTTTGTGTCCCAGGAAGATATCTGAGATTGGAGAGCAGAGGGCTTTGGTTACCACTATTCATTTTTCCCCTTAGGGGCCCACGAAGAGGTTGACTACACTGAAAAGCTCAAGTTCAGTGATGAGGAAGACGGGCGAGATTCTGATGATGAGGGAACTGAGGGCCGGTAAGTTAGAGTCACCAGGGGAGAAAAGGGGGCTTGGTTTGTCTCACAGTAATATACTCTTAGAGGAGCTAGGTATAGCTGATATTAATTTCACTGTTGATCTGCTCACAGCAAGGATTCCCAAACAGCTGCTGGTGAGGAACGGCCCCCTGAAACAGATGGCAAAAAGGGCAACTCCCCTGGCAGTGAACCGCCCCCTCCCAAGACAGCCTGGGCAGAGACCTCTCGGCCTACAGAGACAGAGCCGGGGCCTCTTGCCCCAAAGCCTCCCCCACCCCAACCTCACCGGGGCCCCACTGGGAACTGGGGCCCCCCTGGGGACTACCCAGTGAGTATCTACAATGAGGGATTGAGAGGGTTAGTTGCGGGAGATGATGTCAGCTGAGTATTTGAAGCAGTCTAATAGAGGAAGCTGGAGGGAGGGCTGAAAATGAGCTATGTGAATTGCAGAACTGTAGAGCAGCCCTGGAAAGCTTGAGAACATCCTTGATGTTAGGGGAGTCTGGGTAAGAAATAGGAGAAATTGGAATGCTAGTGAGGAAGAACAAGGAGGGTTGGGCGTTTGGGTCTCTGAAGGAGAGAGGGAACAGAGAAAATAAAAGACTAGGGTTGGGGGTGGCACCTGTGGCTCAGTGAGTAGGGCGCCAGCGCCAGCCCCATATACCGAGGGAGGCGGGTTCAAACCCGGCCATGGCCAAACTGCAACAAAAAATAGCCGGGCGTTGTGGAGAGCGCCTGTAATCCCAGCTACTCAGGAGACTGAGGCAAGAGAATCACCTGAGCCCAGGAGCTGGAGATTGCTGTGAGCTGTGACACCACGGCACTCTACCAAGGGCGACAAAGTGGGACTCTGTCTCAAAAAAAAAAAAATCAAAAGAACCAGGGTGATGAGTCCCCACCCAGAGACGTCTTCATCCCCCTGATCCTTGCATCCTGTGGCTAGAGACTGTTGATTGGTCTATGAAAATGATGGTAGAAAGCATAGTGACTGACATTCCTGGCCTTGCCGGGTCTGCCCATTGACAGGATCGTGGGGGCCCTCCCTGCAAGCCCCCAGCACCTGAAGATGAGGATGAGGCATGGCGTCAACGGCGAAAGCAATCTTCATCTGAAATCTCTCTGGCGGTGGAGCGTGCCCGGCGAAGGCGAGAGGAAGAAGAGCGACGTATGCAGGAAGAGCGCCGTGCAGCCTGTGCCGAGAAGCTCAAACGGCTGGATGAAAAGTTTGGGGCACCTGACAAGCGGCTCAAAGCAGAGCCTGCTGCCCCACCTCCTGCCCCTCCTGCCCCAGCTCCACCACCTGCAGTCCCCAAAGAACTCCCTGCACCTCCAGCTCCACCACCGGCATCAGCCCCAACGCCAGAGAAAGAACCTGAAGAACCAGCACAGGCCCCTCCTGCCCAACCCACCCCAACTCCAGGTGTGGCTCCAGCTCCCACTCTGGTGAGTGGTGGTGGCAGTACCAGTAGCACCAGCAGTGGCAGCTTCGAAGCCAGCCCAGGTATGGAGATGGGGATAGGTAATACCAGATGTCAGATCTCTGCTTGGCTTAAAGGTACAGGGTGGTAAGGATGGAAGTAAATGAAGACAGTTGTTTTGGTTTATTGAACTACATATGGTAGGGGAGGAGAGTCCCATCATTTGTGGGGGAATCTGAAGAAAGGTTTTGGGGCAGCACCTGTGGCTCAAAGGAGTAGGGTGCTGGCCCCATATGCCGGAGGTGGCGGGTTCAAACCCAGCCCCGACCAAACACCACAAAAAAGAAAAAGAAAGAGGTTTTGTTATTTGAATTTCTGAATAAATTGTGATCTAAAACCATTTTTTGTAGGGCAGCGCTGATGAAAATGTCATTTTGATCGTTTCATAGATCAATACCACCACTGTAAACTCTTGAGAAGACATAAAGCATTTTTGTAAAATGCTTTACAAAAACAGCTCATCGAGTAGGGCGCTGGCCCCATATACCAAAGGTGGCGGGTTCAAACCCAGCCTTGGCCGAACTGCAAAAACAGAAAAATGGTCGGGCGTTGTGATGGGCGCCTGTAGTCCCAGCTACTCAGGAGGCTGAGGCAAGAGAATCGCCTAAGCCCAGGAGTTGGAGGTTGCTGTGAGCTGTGTGATGCCACGGCACTCCACCGAGGGCGATAAAGTGAGACTCTCTCTACAAAAAAAAAAATAATAATAATAAAGCATAAAGGGCTTTGGTAGGTCAGGTGTCAAGTAGAGTATCTCAAGTGAGC
>CAUYRH010000359.1:0-12093 GCA_963574655.1 Perodicticus potto
CAGGCTAAGGCACCAGCCATGTACACCTGAGCTGGTGGGTTTGAATCCAGCCCAGGCCCGCCAAACAACAATGATAGCTGCAACCAAAAATGGCCGGGCATTGGGGCGGGCGCCTGTGGTCCTAGCTACTTGGGAGGCAGAGGCAGGAGACTCGCTTGAGCCCAGGAATTGGAGGTTGCTGTGAGCTGTGATGCCACAGCACCCTATCCAGGGTGACAGCTTGAGTCTCTGTCTCAAAAAAATAAAAAAATATATAAATAAATAAATAAAAAAAACCAACAACTTTGAATTTAAGCAGTAATATTTTCCTAGAAGCAGAATAAGAATTACCAAAAAACCATATGAAAGTACCTAAAATATCCTGAATATTTGTTACTGAAACAGGAGGATACAACAGATAATTAAAGGAATGTGTGATACAACTAAGGGAAAAAAAACCATGATGGTTGCCATCATTTTTTAAAAAGATGGCTGCCAAGTAGAAGAAAAATTAAATTTGGTTTGATTAAATTTAATTAATGAAACACTTTCATGACATTTACCACTTGCTGGACACTAAAATATTAAATGTTTACTCTCTTAACAATTCTTGACTAGTTGACAAGTATTGTCTCACTTTTTGGTTGTCTCCGGGCAGATGTGGATAGGTGAAACTTGGTTAATTTATGTCACTAGTGTGTGAGGTTTTACTGTATCAATATACCACAGAGTTTACCAATCCATCCTATTATTGGTGAGCATTTGGATTATTCTATTTATTCTCTTTTATAAATATCGATGGGATGAACATTCTTCTTTATGTCTTATTGCATGTATGCAAGAGACTTTTCCCTGAGGTAGTGATGGTTCTTTTTATTACTGGTCCTCTGGTAGAATTCTAAAGACTAAGAGTGCCCAGATATATTTCCTAGTCAGATTTCCCTTGGAGGTCTTAATTTGGCCACAGAGCAACAGTTTCCATATCTTTTCAATATTATAATGTCTTCTAACAGCACTCATAAATTTACCCAGATTTTTTAGAACACCTAAGACATTGTATGAAGAAATAAGGTTTTTTCTGAAGAAAGACTGCAAGTTTTTCATTAAAAAAATCATTTTGTAGGCTGAGTGTGGTGGCTCACACCTGTAATCCTAGCACTCTGGGGCGCCTGAGGTGGGTGCATTGCTTGAGTTCAGGAGTTTGAAACCAGCGTGAGAAAGAGTAATAAGGCCATCTGCCTACCAAAACCAGAAAAAACTAGCCAGATGTCATGGTGGCACCTATAGTCCCAGCTACTCGGGAGGCTGAGGCAAGAGGATTGGTTGAGCTCAAGAGTTTGAGCTTGCTGTGACCCAGGGTGAGACTTTGTCTCAAAAAAAAACCAAACAAACAAACAAAAAAGACTTTAAAAATCATTTTGTTATCGTAAGAACGACCAAACCAGTCTTTTACATGAATGATTAACAAGGAAAATGAGTAAATATTATAAAAAAGTAAACAGGTTCGGCACCTGTGGCTCAAGTGGCTAAAGTGCTAGCCACATACACCTGAGCTGGCGGGTTTGAATCCAGCCTGGGCCCACCAAACGACAATGACGGCTGCAACCAAAAAATGGCCGGGCGTTGTGGCGGATGCCTGTAGTCCCAGCTACTTGGGAGGCGCAGGCAGAAGAATCGCTTGAGCCCAGGAGTTGTTTGCTGTGAGCTGTGATACCACAACATTCTACCCAGGGCAACATCTTGAGGCTCTGTCTAAAAAAAAAAAAGTGAAGAACTTTATTTTAAGTTTTTATTTTTATCTAGGTCTCCTGTTCACACATAGCGTTAATGAGGAAAGAAAGTAGATACCACGGAGAAGTCAATGTTTCTAATGTTTTAAATGTTTGCAACATCTTTAACATGAATATAGATGGCTTGATTTCCGTTTTACTTACGAGTAAAATCTTTACTTATGAAATCATTTTCATCTTCAATTTGGAGAACACAGGTCTTTTGTGTCATTATTAATAGGAAAGTTAGTAGCATCATTCTTTCATGAAAATCTTGCAATCTCTTCCAAAGAAAAAACTTATTTTTTTAACACAAATTTTTAGGTGCCATTTTCTTCCTTAAATTTTCTTCGGGGTAAAATTACTAAGAATATGGAAATTATTGTGGAATCATAGCTCTACATTACCAGAATAATTTGTAATTGCCACTAGGGTTAATGGTTTAATGACACACTACTGGATGGCCTTATATCTAACCTGTCCCAGCACAGTGAGAATTTTGTCTGATTTCATTCATTTCTTTCCCCAGCCTAAAATAGATCCTAAAGAAGATAAGTTATGTTATAATAAAGATAAACTTGAGTCTGTACTAATTTTATTAAAGTAAATACTGTGTAAATTACTGGTATTTGTTATTAGTAGCAAAATTTCACAGTTGATATACCAGGGTGAGAGTATCCAGTGTCGGTAAGAGGTTTGCGAGTTTCTTTGACTTTCTTAAAGAGATAAACATTAAGTTATATATATATCAGATAGAATAGACTTTAAGTCAAGAACCTTTAAAAAAGAGAGAGAGGTAGAACATTAAACCACAGTTTCTTTTGATAGGAATCTCATAAGGCAGCAATTGCTAATGGAAGATGGATTTTCCCCATTTTCTAAAAGTCACAATCCATGGAGTCAACTTGCACATAGGGATTTAAATGCTGTTTAAAAATCTGGAATTGCAAATTTCTTTGGATTTTGAAGTTTAGCTTTAAATCAAAGAAAGAATAAAACAGAAAATGTTAAAAGCACTTAATTCAGAGGGATAAAAAGAGGGAAGGATCCAGGTGATAGGATCAGTATTCTATTGAAATAACATTTTCCACTTTAATATGGGACTCACCACTGGGGGAAAATTGTCAAGATTCAGAGAAAATATGGTTTTTATGTAAAAAGCAAAACCCAAAAGAAGCATTTAAAAAAACCATTACAAATATATTCTAAAATAAAAACAGGTTAACATTCTCTCTTTTTTTTTCCTTTTTTTTTTGGCGGGGGTCAGGGGGAAACAGAGTCGTACTTTGTTGCCCTTGGTATAGTTCTGCGGTGTCATAGCTCACAGCAACCTCAAACTCTTGGGCTCAATTGATCTTCTTGCCTCAATCTCCTGAGTAGCTGGAACTGCAGGCGCCCACCACAAAACGTGGATAATTTTTTAGAGACAAGGTCTCGCTCTGGCTTAGGCTGGTATCGAACCTGTGAGCTCAGGCAATCCACCTACCTCGGCCTCCCAGAGTGCTAGGATTATGGGTGTGAGCCACAGCACCCAGCCCTGCCCAGGAAATTCTTCACAATGGAAACAGAAATAAGACATGGATACAAATGATATAGAGAGAAATAAGAGAAAATATTTTTCTATTTGGATTGGGATGGGAACAAGTGTGGCAAGATGAGAATGAATATGTTGTGTAACCTGCCTGGCTGGAGAGAAGGATTACTGGGTAAGACATAGCAGAAGAATTAGGAGTGTTCATTTGCCTTTTGGCTAGTTTCAGATGTGTCCAGGACTAAATTGAGTCCACCTCCCTGTGGAGTGCCCAAACTGTTCTGATGCCCGAGAGCTAACTCTGGAGGGTTTGTTCTGATTGAAATACATTCCTAAAGTTTGTCCTGCTCATGCTCCAGGATTTTCCCAGAACAGCATTTTTCAAACTGCTCTAGAATACATTATTAAATATTCTGTTTTAAGAAATTGATACTAGCCATCTTTTTTACCCTTCATTATAAATAGGATTGAAAGAAAATATTAAACTATGCTGCCAACATTATACTATACTACTACACTATAATACTAAACTATATGTGTATACTTGTAGTTTTATTTTGATGTAACCATATGTATTCCATATAAAGAATGTCATGAAATTTTAGAAAGACCACCTAATGCATGAAGGCACAATGTTCAACTTTTTTATGGGTCACTTACCAACTTGAGAATCACATTAATGTGTGTTTCTTGTCAAGTGGTTGTTGGACTATTATGTATCTTGTTTTAGAATGTAAATACATATTTGTGATAGTTAATGTTTATTGACTATTAAACATTTATAATTTATACTATACTTGTTCCCATGCATCTGTGGTACACAGGTCTTTTTACATAAATGTAAAAATATAATTCTCAAACTGTTTTAAACTAGCCAAACAGTGATGCCATCAGAGTGAGGATAGTAAGCAGTATTTTTAATGTTTTTTAAAAATAGGAACTTGACTCTGTGAGTCTAATTAACCATTTCTGGTGCAGTCTTATTCAAGAATACCCAAATATTGTTTATCACATTATTCTTCCTTTTGAAAATGTACCCGGAACAAAAAAGAAAAATAAAAAAATAAAAAGAGGTTTGTACTCATTGATAATGCGTGTACTGGATATGCATAAAGTATACCACTCTTTTTCTTTTTGAATGCATGAATTAATTCAGGAGATAATTGATATCTTAGCACTATTCACTCTTTGAATCCGTTTTTGGTCTCTTTTGTTTCTTTTAGCAGAGTTTAATAATTTTAATTTATTAGTCTTGCCATATCTTTTGTTAAATTAATTCCAGATATTTTATGTTTTTGATGCTATTATAAATAAAAAATAAAATTGGTTTAAAATTTTTTTTCCTATTGTTTTCTCCATTTGTATAGGAACAACTGATTTTTGGATGTTCACCTTGTGAATTCACCTTGCCAAATTCACTTTCTGTAATCACCTTTACATATTGTATATTCACCTTGCTAAATTCACTTAATCGTAATAATTGTTTTTTCAGATTTCTTAAGATTATATACAAAAAATAATTTTCATATGAATAGAGACAATATTTAGTTCTTCCTTTCCAAAATTCCTTTTAAATTTCATTTTCTTACCTTATTGCACAGAGTAGGACCTCTGCTACATCCAATACAGTGATAAATAGAAGTGTTCAGAGTAAACATTCTTGCCTTATTACTTGTAGTAGGAGAACTTGCAATATTTCACTGCTGCATAAAATACTAGATGTTGGTTTTTCGTTGATCTTCCTATCAGCTTAAAAGAGTGACTTTTAATACTTAGTTTGCTTAGAGTTTTACCATAAATGGGTGTTGAATTTTGTCAGATGCTTTTTCTGCATCTATTGGGGTGTTTATATGGCTTTAAAAAATTCTGATAAATGGGCAATGCCTGTGGTTCAAAGTAGTAGGCTGCCGGCCCCATATACCAGAGGTGAAGGGTTCAAACCCAGTCTCGGGCAAAAACTGCAAAAAAAAAAGAAAAGAAAACATCTGATAAATTAATTAGATTGATTTTTTTTTTTTTTTGGAGACAGAATCTCACTATGTTGCTCCAGTAGAGTGGCCGTGATGTCACAGCAGCTCACAGCAACCTCAAACTCTTGTGCTTAAGCAATTCTCTTGCCTGAGCCTCCCAGTCTTACATTTCTTGAATATACCACTTAATCATCATTTGCTACCTTTTTATGTATGGCTGGATTCAGTTTGATATTTTACATCTGTATTCATGAGGCTGATTTTCTTTTCTGGTAATAACCAGATTCTGGTTTTAGGGTTCTGCTTGCCCAATAAAACAAGTTAGGAAGAATCCCTATTATATTTTCCTGAAAATGTAGAAGATTGCTCTTTTTACTTCCTTATATGTTTGATGGAACTTAACCTGTAAAGCTGGCTAGGCCTGGAATTTTGTTTTGTTTTTAGTTACAGATAGATTTGTTTAATAGATAGCTTCTTTCTTTCCTTTTTTTTTTTTTTTTTTGCAGTTTTTGGCCGGGGCTGGGTTTGAACCCTCCGGCACATGGGGCCGGTGCCCCACTCCTTTGAGCCACAGGCGCCGCCCTATAGCTTATTTCTTTTTGTAGTTGTTTTAGTAATTCGTATTTTTGGAGAGATTTTTTTCCATTTTATCTGAGTTACTGATCTGATTTGTATAATGTTCAGAAAATTATGTTTATAGAATTTCTAGTGACATCCTTTCTTACATTTCTGATTTGATAATTTGTGTTTTGTAATTTTTCATGATTAGTCTCATTAAATTCTAATGCAGTTTTATCTTTTAAAAATAACTTTTGGTTTTAGTTTTTTCAGTTGTCCATTTTTATTCCATTAATTATGCTATTTTTATTTTTAGCTCATACCTATGATTTTAAACTTCTGTTTTAAAATAGAAGTATTTAAAATATGAATACAGCTTTTGATTTATTCAACTAATTATGATATGTCATATTTTTAATCATAAATTTTCCAATTCCCATTGCACTTTCGTCTTGGACTGTAGGTTATTAAGAGGTGTGCTGTTTATTCTCCATCTCCTTGGGACTTTTTAAGATATCCTAATGGCTTCTAATTTAATTCCATGTAATGCAATAACATGCTTTAAGATTTCAATCTTTAGAAATATATTATCTCTTTTAATACAATGGCTGACCATATGGTCTGTCTTGAATAATATTCATGTGCACTTGAAAAGAATGTATATTTGCTAGTTATTAGGCATGATTTTCTACTAATGTCAATAAGGAAAAGCTAGTTATCAATGTTGATCAAATTTTCTATTTCCATGGTGATTTTTTTGTCTGATTGTTCCATCAGTTATCAAGAGAAGGGTATTAAAATCTCCAATTATAAATATAAATTTTTCTATTTTTCCTTTATGTTCTGTCAGTTCTTATATCATTTTGAAACTCAGTTGTTATTAGCATAAACATTTATGATTCTATGCCTTCCTTGTGAGTTGGCTCTTTCATCATTATAAAACTTCCCTTTCAGTTTTTGGTTACATTCCTTGTCTAAAAGTCTACTTTTGCTGATATTTATTTATTTGAGACAGAGTCTCACTCTGTCACCCTGGGTAGAATGCAGTGGCATCATCACAGCTCACTGCAACCTCCAATTCCTAGGCTATTGCAGTTCTCCTGCCTCAGACCCTTGAGTAGCTGGGACTACTGGCACACACCACTATGTCCAGCTAATTTTTTCTGTTTATGGCAGAGATTGGGGAAGGGTCTTTCTTTTGTTCAGGCTGGTCTCCAACTCCTGACCTCAAACAATCTTCCTGGGCCCACCTCCCGCAGTGCTAGGGTTAGAGGCATAAGCCACCATGTCCAGCAGCTTTGGCTAATATTTAGGTTGCTTTCTTATGCTTACTATTTGCAAAATATACTCTTTTCCATTTTAAAAACATTCAACCTATTTGTATCTTTGTATTTTCACTACCTCTCTTATTGAGCATATAGTTTAGGTTTGCTTTTGTCTCCTAGTCTTTGCCTTTAATTGTAGTGTTTTAACCAATTTATATTTAATGTAATTCTTGATTTGGTTGAGCTTAGGGTACCTATTATTCTTTGTCCTTTTTCTACTTGATTGCCTTCTTTTGGATTAACCAATGTTCTTTTAGTAGAATGCTAAAAATTCCTTTGTTAACATTTTAGCTGTATTTTTTATATTTTCAGATTCCTTTATGACCTTTTTTAATTTTTGAGGCAGAGCCTCAGTCTGTTGCCCTGGGTAGAGTGCCATGGCATCACAGCTCACAGCAACCTCCAACTCCTGGGCTTAAGCGATTCTTTTGCCTCACCCTCCCAAGTAGCTAGGACCACAGGCACCTGCCATAACGCTTGGCTATTTTTTGTCTGTAGTTGTCATTGTTGTTTTGGCAGGCCCAGGCTGGATTTGGAGCCACCAGCTCTGGTATATGTGGCTGGCACCTTAGCTGCTTGAGCTACAGGTGCTGAACCTAAACACTACCCCTGTTTTGGGTATTTTTTAAGTGATTGCTCTAGGAATTATTTGTAGTTTTTTTTTTTTTTTTGAGACAGAGTCTCACTTTGTTGCCCTTGGTAGAGTGCCATGGCGTCACAGCTCACAGCAACCTCCAGCTCTTGAGCTTAAGCAATTCTCTTGCCTCAGCCTCCCAAGTAGCTGGGACTACAGACGCCTGCCACAACGCCCGGCCATTTTTGTTGTTGTTGTTGTTGCAGTTGTCATTGCTGTTTTAGCTGGCCAGGGCCGGGCTCGAACCCACCACTCTTAGTATATGGGGCTGACACCCTACCCACTGAGCCACAGGCACCACCCTTTATGTAGGTTTAACATATAAATTTATTTATAGTTAATATCATACTACTTCATGTAAAATATATTAGCCTTGCAAGAGTATAATTCTTTTAATACCTACCCATCCTTTGTGCTACCATTTTTTTTTTTTTTTTTTAAAGTTTGGGCCAGGGCCGAGCTCGATCTCGCCACCCCCAGTATATGGGGCCAGTGCCCTACTCCTTGAGCCACAGACACCGCCCTCCTTTGTGCTACTATTGTAATTTATAATTAACATTTTCTGTGTTATAAAGTCTACAATGTGTCATCTTTTTATATAAAGTCACTTGTCTTTTAAAGAATTAAAAGAATGAAAAACATATTTATGATTTCTTTCTCTCTCTCTCTCTCTCTTCTCTCACTCTGTTGCCCCAGACTAGAGTGATATGCCATCATAGCTCACATCAACCTCAAACTTCTGGGCTCAAAAGATCCTCTTGCCTTGCCTACCCAAGTAGCTAAGACTACAGGGCCCCGCCACAATGCCCAGCTATTACTTTAGAGATGGGGTCTCGCTCTTGCTCAGGCTGTTCCTGAACTCCTGAGCTCAAACAACTCACCTGCCTTAGCCTCTCAGAGCGCCAGGATTACAGGCGTGAGCCATGTGCCCAGCCATGTTTATGATTTCTACTTTATCTGACATCGTTTCCCTTTAGTCTGAAAATTTTTGTTTAGCATTTCTGATATATTTGTAACAGAGTCTCTCAGTATTTAGATGTTTAGCCATCTCAGAGAGTTTTTAATTTTGCTTTCATATTTTCGAAGGGTATTTTTGCTGG
Source organism: Perodicticus potto (assembly GCA_963574655.1). NCBI lineage: Eukaryota > Metazoa > Chordata > Mammalia > Primates > Lorisidae > Perodicticus > Perodicticus potto. The sequence continues at coordinate 8,867 of CAUYRH010000359.1, forward strand.
ATGTAGAATTAATTGTGAGTTGACGGGTTTGTTTATTTTCTTTAGGCACATTGAGGTAATCATTGCTTTAATTTCCTGCCTCCATTATCAATGAGAAATCAGTATCATTTTAATTGTTTTCCTGTATGTGATTCCTCAGGCTAGTTTAAAGATTTTCTCTTTATCTTTGTTTTTTAGCAGTTTGACTCTGATTTGGTTTTATGGGGTTTTCTGTGTTTATTCTTAGTGGGGTCCACGAGATACTTGGATTTAACAGTTTTTTTCCCCACTGAATTTTGGAAATTTCAGTTATTATTCAGCCAAGTACTATTTCTGTCCCCTAATCTTTTTCTCCCTCTCCTTCTGAGAATCTAATTACGTGCTTGACACTGCCAACAGGTTACCCAGGCTGTGTTTTTATTTCCTCTTCAATCTTTTCTCTTTCTTCTTCAGATTGGATATGGTTTTAACTTCAAGTTCACTGACCTGTTTTTCTGCCATCACAAATCTACTAGTGGCTTGGCGCCTGTAACTCAGTGGCTAGGGTGCCAGCCACATACACTGGGGCTGGTGGGTTTGAACCCAGCCTGGGCCAGCTAAACAACAATGATAACTACAACAGAAAAATAGCCATGCATTGTGGCGGTTGCCTGTAGTCTCAGCTACTTGGGAGGCCGAGGCAAGAGAATCGCTTAAGCCCAAAAGTTTGAGGTTGAGCTATGTGAGCCATGATGCCACTACACTCTATAAAGGGCAACATAGTGAGACGCTGTCTCAAAAAAAGAAAGAAAAAAGTTTGCTGTTGAACTATCTAGGTCTTGAATATCCATTTACTTCTTTTTTATACTTTCCATTTGTTACCAGTATTTCTCATGTGTTTACCTAAGGTATCATTTTAAAAAAAATCCTTAAATATACAATAGAACCTCTGTTAGTTAACCACCTAAGAGACTGCAACAAACTGGTCAACATACAGAGGTGGGAAAAAAACAGAGGTGATCCACATAAAGAACTAGGCCTACTGTGCTGATACATACATGTGGTGTATGTCTGGTCCATGAAAATTAGGTCAACTTAAGGAGGTGGTCAGTGTAGAGAAGGAGTCATCTATGGAGGTTCAACTGTATTTATAATAACTACTGTCACATCATTGGCAGTTAATTCCTTCTGAATCATTTTTTTTTTTTTTTTTTTTGAGACAGAGCCTCAAGCTGTCACCCTGGATAGAGTGCTGTGGCATCACAGCTCACAGTAACCTCCAACTCCTGGGCTCAAGCGAGTCTCCTGCCTCTGCCTCCCAAGTAGCTGGGACCACAGGTGCCCACCACAACGCCCAGCCATTTTTTGGTTGCAGCCGTCATTGTTGTTTGGCAGGCCCGGGCTGGATTCGAACCTGCCAGCTCAGGTGTACATGGCTGGCGCCTTAGCCTGTTGAGCCACAGGCGCTGAGCCCCTTCTGAATCATTTTAAGACATGTTTCTATTGACCACTTTTTTCCTTGAGTTACATTTTCTAGCTTTTTTTCCATGTTTAGTAATTTTTTATTGTATACCAGATATTGTGGATAATAATATGGATGTTATTGTGGATTGTAATCTTTCCTGAAGAGTGATTTTTTTGTTCTACTAGACAGGTAAATTACCAGCTGGTAATGATACACTGAACCATACAATGCAGCAGTTATAGTGCCGGGTATTGAAATGAAAGCCTACATTCTCACAAAAGCCTGTATAAAAATATTCATAGCAGCTTTGTTTGTAATAGCCAAGAACTGGCAACAATTGAAATGTACTTTAAGAGGTGAATGATGAAAAAAACAACAACCTGTGGTATCACCATGCATCATGAAGCAATAAAAAGGAATGAACTATTGATACATGCAACAAATTGGGTAGATCTTGAGAGCCTTATGTTGTATCAAAAAAGTCAATCTGTAAAGGTTTCACACTCTATGTATGCTTCAATTTATTCAACAAAGTGACAGAATTATAGAATAAGAGAACAGATACTGTTGCCAAGGAGTTAAGGAGAGAAGGAGGATATGGTTATAAGCAGCAAGAAGGAATTTCTCTGTGGTGGTAGAGCCGAGTATCTCAGTTACAGTGCAGTTATATGAATCTGTCCTACAATATTCATAGAATCATGAACAAAGATCTAAGCAAAAAAAAAAAAAAAAGTACATTTAAAACTGGCAAAATTCAAGCAAAGTCTGTAGTGTAGATAATCGTACTGTGCCAGTCAATTTCCAGCTCTTATTGGCTATGATCTACATTTGCTAATGTCTAATGTCTCAAGCCAGTGAGACTGCTATTTTTCCTTTAGGTCCACCCTCTCAGTACCTAAGAGAAGTACTGGGAAAAGTTCCCTTTGTGGAAGGTCTTAAAAGTATATAAATTTCATGCAATACAGTTCCTTTCTTTCAGAAGCCCTACTTTTTCTGTCTTTGGTCACTTTTCAGTGTCTGTAAGCATTGTCTTTAAGTTGTTTTTCATATTTTATCCAGAGGTTATAAATGTTATCTGTGTGCAAGTTAGTCCAATACAAGGTAGCGATCATTACTGAAACCAGAGCTCAACTAACTGTATTTTGAGGTAGTGCAAATTTAAAATGTTTGTAAACTTTTCAATAAAAATTTTAAGGTAAAATATTATAGAGACTTTTAAGTAATACACAAGGAAGAATACTACATAAATAAAGAATTAAATGATAACTGAAAACATAAAAAATCAGAATCTGTAAATAGGAAGAAGCATAAACATCCAAATGTAGCCAGAAACAAGTTTTAGGAAAAGATATATATCCTTAATAGAGTCGGGCACCATGGGGAAGCGCAACAGTTGAGTGGCCTACATGAACATAATAGCAGTGTCTAGATCAAGGGGTCCAATCCAGTCTTCAGGGCCAACAATCCAGGATTATCTGAATCGACCAAGGCCTACCTGGAAGAAGTGAAAGAGCAACGAGAAAAGAAAAAGAAAGGTTCCAAGGCTTTGGCTGAATTTGAAGAAAAAATGAATGAGAACTGGAAGAAGGAACTAGAAAAACACAGGGAGAAATTGTTAAGTGGAAGTGAGAGCTCATCCAAAAAGAGACAGAGAAAGAAAAAAGAAAAGAAGAAATCTGGTAGGTATTCATCTTCTTCATCAAGCTGTGATTCTTCCAGCAGTTCTTCAGATTCTGAAGATGAGGATAAGAAACAAGGAAAATGGAGAAAGAAAAAGAAGAACCGTTCACATAAATCTTCTGAA
>CAUYRH010000364.1:0-11232 GCA_963574655.1 Perodicticus potto
TCTCTACTAAAAATAGAAAAAAAAAAAAAAAAAACTGAGGCAAGAGGATAGCTTGACCCAAAAGTTGGCGATTGCTATGAGCTATGACGATCCCATGGCACCCTACCCGGGGTGACAGAGTGAGACTCTGTCTCAAAAACAAAACAAAACAGGATGGCACCTGCGGCTCAAAGGAGTAGGGCGCTGGCCCCATATGCCAGAGGTGGCGGGTTCAAGCCCAGCCCCGGCCAAAAACTGAAAAATAATAATAATAATAATAAAAACAAAAACAAAAAAGAAAAACAATCTTCGTGATTGGCTTTGAGTGGTTGCATCTGATAAGGCAACTTATAAATTTCATTACTTTCAGATAAATCAAGATGAAGATGGACCACAGTCTTAGGGACAGAGGAAGACTTTTCTAATAGGGATTTGCTTACTAATAAAATAAATAAAACATAGAAAGAAACATCTAAAAATGGGCTTTTAGTTTATCAGAGAATAAAAATCATTGCACTTCTTTTGTTTGAGACAGAGTCTCCCTCTGTTGCCCAGGCCAGAGTGTTGTGGTGTTATGGAGCGCGTGAGAAAAGACCAAACGGCCAATTTCAAAGTGTCCGAATGGAGTCTTTTATTCCAGCTGGTTGGCAGCTGTCTCTGCAAGTCTGAGAGAGATCAGGGGACAGCAGCCACAACCAGGGTGAATGCACAGCTTTTATAAGTTGAATGAGTCAGCAAGCAAGCTGCCGGACTCTACAACCAGAATGGCACGTACAGAAGCAGATTTCTGGCACTTGTGGTTATTTGATTAAGCTAAATAATAGCTAGATACAAAAACATTTTTAACATCAATGGGGTCAGCATGACCGTATCCTGCCTGTGTGTGTACCACGAAGTCAGCAAGGCCTTATCTTGTGTGTTCCCAAGGCCTCATTCTTCCCTTCTTTGTTTCTTATTGGGAAGGGGAAGATGGGGGAGAACTCAGGAGCCTCATACAGGTATCAAGCCTCTTTTCCTAAGCACCACTTCAGGGGCATCAGCTTAGCTCACAGCAACCTCAAACTCCTGCGCTCAAATGATCCTCCTGCCTCAGCTGGGACTACATGTACCTGCCACAACACCTGGCTATTTTTTTTTCCAATTTTGGTAGAGATAGGGCCTCATTCTTGCTCAAGCTGGTCTCAAACTCCTGAGCTCAAGGCTCGGCGCCTGTGGCTCAATGGGCTAAGGCACCAGCCACATACACCTGAGCTGGTGGGTTCGAATCCAGCCTGGGCCCACCAAACAACAATGACGGCTGCAACCAAAAAAAATGGCCGGGTGTTGTGGCAGGTGCCTGTAGTCCCAGCTACTTGGGAGGCGGAGGCAAGAGACTCGCTTGACCCCAGGAATTGGAGGTTGCTGTGAGATATGATGCCACGGCACTCTATCCAGGGTGACAGCTTGAGGCTCTGTCTCAAAAAAAACCCAACCAAACAAACAAAAAAACACTCCTGAGCTCAAGTGATCCTCCCACCTCAGCCTCCCAGAGTGCTAGGATTACAGGTATGAGCCACCACCCCCAGCCAAAAACATTGCCCTCTTAAAAATTTTGAAGATAGAATGTGTCAAAGAGGAGAGAGAAGGAAAAACTTATTGTTAGAAACATTTTGGGTAAATTTAAGAATACTAGAGACAAAACATTCTAAAAATTTCCAGAGAGAAAGAGAAGATCACTAACAAAGGAACAAGAAGCTTATTGACACATTTTTCAATATCAATACTGGATGCAAGAAGACAGCCCAGTGGTGTTTTGAAAATAATGAAAAAAAGAAAAAAAGACCTTAGAACTTAGAATTTTATATCCAGCCAGACTGTCATTTAAATGTGAAGTCATGATAAAAGTATTCCCAGGCACAAAAGCCTTCAGAAGGTTTGTGGCACAAAGATCCACATTAAAAACAGTTTATGGCTCAGTGCCTGTGGCTCAACAGGCTAAGGCGCCAGCCACGTACACCTGAGCTGGCGGGTTCGAATCCAGCCCGGGCCCGCCAACCAACAATGACGGCTGCAACCAAAAAATGGCCGGGCGTTGTGGCGGGCGCCTGTAGTCCCAGCTACTTGGGAGGCGGAGGCAGGAGACTCGCTTGAGCCCAGGAATTGGAGGTTGCAATGAGATGTGATGCCACAGCACTCTATCCAGGGCAACAGCTTGAGGCTCTGTCTCAAAAAACAAACGAACAAAAAAAAAAATAGTTTATATTGGTTCTCAACCTTCTTAATGCTGCAACCCTTTAATATAGTTCCTCATGTTGTGGTGACCCCCCAACCATAAAATTATTTTCGTTGCTACTTCATAACTGTAATTTTGCTACTGTTATGAATTGTAATGTAAATATTTGATATGCAGGATGTATTTTCTTGGTTCACGATCCACAGGTTGAGAACCGCTAGTTTATAACAAAGTAGATAAATCAAAAAAGATAAAATTGAGGAGGTATTGCAAGAGATCTAAGAAAAAGTGATCTGATATCAAGGTAATCAGAGCCTTATAATATTTACTGTTGTGTTAAAAATCGCTAAGACTAGGGCGGCACCTGTGGCTCAGTGAGCAGGGCGCTGGCCCCATATACCAAGGGTGGCGGGTTCAAACCCGGCCCCGGCCAAACTGCAACAAAAAAATAGCTGGGTGTTGTGGCGTGCCTATAATCCCAGCTGCTCTGGAGGCTGAGGCAAGATCGCCTAAGCTCAGGAGTCAGAGTTTGCTGTGAGCTGTGATGTCACAGCACTCTACCTAGGGCGACAAAGTAAGACTCTGTCTCAAAAAAAAAAAATTGCTAACACTAGGCAGGGCGCAGTGGCTCACGCCTATAATCCTAGCACTCTGGGACCCTGAGGCGGGCGGATTGCCTGAGCTCACAGGTTCAAGACCAGACTGAGCAAGAACAAGACACCCCTCCATCTCTAAAAATAGCTAGGCATTGTGGTGGGTACCTGTAGTCCCAGCTACCTGGGAGGCTGAGACAAGAGAATCGCTTGAGCCCAAGAGTTTGAGGTTTCTGTGAGCTGTAACACCACAGCATTCTACCAACGGCGACAAAGTGAGGCTCTATGTCTGAAAAAAAAATTGCTAAGACTAAAGGAAACAAGGCAGACAATTAAAGTTATAATTAACCTGGTCTCTACGAAAATAGAAAAATTGGCCAGGGGTGGCATAGTCCTAACTACTTAGGAGGCTGAGGCAGGAGGATCACTTGAGCTGGGAATTTGAGGCTAGGCTGATGCCACTGCACTCCAGTCTGAGTGAAAGAGTAAGACACTGTCTCAAAAAAAAGTCAGAATTAAAATAATTTTTATATACATGGATTGAGAGGGGGGTAGACATCAAGGTAGGGCTTTTGATGGACCCAGAGCTCCCAGCTTACCACCACCCACCTATCCCCTGGCAGGAGCTCCTTTGTTTGGCCAAGTCAGCTCTCTCAGTTTGAGGAAAATGACTTCCACTTCAGCCTTTGGAAATTATCTTTCAATTGTTTCCTTTTCTGGCCCTTTCCCTGCATTTCTTAGGCTTTTGTAGTTTTGTGCACCAGCTGTCATGGGGTAGCCGGCTTGTTTACAAGAGAAGCAGAGAGGTCCCTTTAATCTTGGGGTATACAGGGCCCTGAGAGCTACTGATCATCCAAAGGGTTGGGATGGTGAGTGAGGATCTGAGAAGGGTGAGGTCCAGGAGAACGGATCTTCTTCTCAAGGAGACCACAAGGATACACCTGCAGGGTCCTCTCCATGGTGACTCAGCTCTTGGGAATTTGTGGACTTAACCTCCTAGAACTTGGAAATTTCCACTTCTGTGACATTCTGTAGTACTGTGGGGGCTGGAACAGCATCTCCCACTTGATTCAAACTGGCCAATGAAAAAGGAACCTATGAGTTGGAACTTTTTGAGTGGAGATAAAAAGGGAAAGACCAAGCCAGTCGGGGAGTGCAGTCATTTGGAATTTGTCTATGCCATAAGCTCCTGGCCAGTGAATAAAGCCCTTCCTCTTATAAACATGGTGTTTGGGTGCTCTTTCTCTATGTTGGACCTTATCTTTCTGCAACAATGGCACCCCTGTGGCAGGGCGGGGAGAAATGATTTGCCTTCTGAACACAGTCCCTTCCTTGGAAATACCCCTTTTCCTCTGTCTTTTTTTTTTTTTTGAGACAGAGTCTCACTTCGTCACATTGGGTAGAATGCTGTGGCATCATTGGTCACAGCAACCTCCAACTCTTGGGCTCAAGTGATTCACTTGCCTCCCCTTCCTAAGTACTTGGGACTACAGGTGCCTGCCACAACACCTGGCTATTTTTAGAGATGGGTCTTGCTCTAGCTCAGGCTGGTCTCCAACTCCTGAGCTTGGGCAATTTGCCCGCCTCCCAGAGTGCTGGGATTACAGGTGTGAGCCACCTCATCCAGCCCCTTTTCCTCTTTCCTATTCACCTAGCGTTCAATTCAAAATAAAAATATAGAGATGAATCTCCATATTTAAGATTTTACTTGAAAATCACAGAAGTGTAATTCAGGGCATCTACACAGACTGGGTGGTCTTTGGTACATCTGAAGAACAAAGAAAAGGTTGAGGGTTTTATTAGCAAGAGAAACGTTACCTTGTTTTGAAAGAAAGCTCATTTATAGTAGAGCAGCTTCTGGGAGCTGGCTACTCTGATAGTGAGTGACAGTATTAGATGAAACTAGCCAAAGTCACAACAGGTCATTTTAGCAGTTACTAGGTAAAATTGGTCTTAGGGTTATAACAGGCTGTTTTAGCAGCTGGGCTTGTGGAAAATTCAATTCTTGGAGTAGATGCCATGTGCCCTTTCTTTCTTATTTAATTAAATTAATTAATTTATTTATTTTTGTAGAGACAGAGTCTCACTTTATCGCCCTCGGTAGAGTGCTGTGGCGTCATATAGCTCATAGCAACCTCCAACTCCTGGGCTTAGGCAATTCTTTTGCCTCAGCCTCCCAAGTAGCTGGGACTACAGGTGCCCACCATAGCATCTGACTATTTTTCTGTTTTGCAGTTTGGCTGAGGCTGGGTTTGAATCCGCCACCACAGTATATGGGGCCAGTGCCCGACTTGATGAGCAACAGGTGCTGCCCTATTTTATTTTATTTTTTTATTTTTTGAGACAGAGTCTTATTATATCACCCTCTCTAAAGTGCTGTCACATCACAGCTCACAGCAACCTCTAACTCTTGGTCTTTAGTGATTCTCTTGCCTCACCTTCCCGAGTAGCTGGGACTACAGCTGCCCACTACAATGCCTAGCTATTTTTTTTTGTAGTTGTCATTGTTGTTTGGCAGGCCTGGACTGGGTTTGAATCTGCCAGCCACAGTGCATGTGGCTGGCGTCCTAGCAGCTAGTTACGGGCATCAAGCCTACCCTGGCCTTTCAACTCTGATTTAACTGAGTGTGACAAGAACGATCCAATGTGTACCAGGGTACAGCGGCTCACACCTGTAATCCTAACACTCTGGGAGGCTGAGGCAGGGGGATTTCCTAAGCTTAGGAGCTCAATACCAGCCTGAACAAGAATGAGACTCCGTTGCTACTAAAAAATAGCCGGGTGGGTGTTGTGGTGGGTACCTATAGTTCTAGGTATTCAGGGACTGAAGCAAGAGGACTGCTTGAGCCCAAGAGTTCAAGGTTGCTCTGAGCTATGATGCTACGGCACTCTACCGAGAGTGACAAAGTGAAACTCTGTCTCAAATAAGAAAAACAAAAGAAAAAAAAACACAAAAGTCAAGCCTGGATGGACCCAACACCTGCCTTATCCCTATGTGCACCCAGTTTATGGGGGTGCACCAATTTATGGGGGTCAGGGGAACCACACAACTTAAATGGACTGGTTTCATTTATATTTACAATCACAAAATGCAAAGGGATTCTGAACACTGTCCTGCATTTCCACTCCATTTCTCTAAGAGGCGATGTGCTGTATTTGCTTTCTTCAAACTTCCCACACTGATTTGATGACCTTAACCTCATACTTCTTTGAGAAAATAGAATTCATCAGATTTTCTTACCATTCAGGGGCTGCCTCAATTTGGATCTGTCTTGCCTTCTTTTCTTTTGTTACGTGAACAGAGACTAACTAACTCCTCTACTTGGGCCATCTTCTCGCCTTATCAATGACAGTTTTTCTTGCAGGTATCAGGCATCCCCCTTTAATGCATGAACAATTTCTCCCTCCTCTTGGATCATTATAATAGCATATAAATGGACTCTTTCCTGTAATCCTAGCACTCTGGGAAGCTAAGGCAGGTGAATTGCCTGACTCACAGGTTTGAGACAAGCCTGAACAAGTGTGAGACCCCTGTCTCTAAAAAATAGTCAGGCATTGTAGCGGGTGCCTGTAGTCCCAGCTACTTGGAGGCTGAGATAAGAGAATCTCATGAGCCTAAGAGTTTGAGGTGAGCTATGATGCCACGGCACGCTACTGAGGGCAACAGTAAGACTGTCTCACAATAAATAAATAGACTATTTCAAGTGTCTTTGATTTTTAAAAGCCCCCCCCCCCATCTTCCAGTTAGTTCCTATCTCCTTGCTTCCATATGTAAAGAGGCATCTCCAAAGGGTGCTCTGGAGAGCACACATTGCCTCAACTTTTTCAGTTTTTTTTTTTCTTTTTGAGACAGAGTCTCACTTTGTCACCCTTGGTAGAGTGCCGTGGTGTCACAGCTCACAGCAACCTCCAACTCCTATGCTTAAGTGATTCTCTTGACTCAGTCTCCTGAGTAGCTAGGACTACAGGCATCTGTCACAATGCCTGGCTATTTTTCAGAGACAGGGTCCCACTCTTGCTCAGGCTGGTCTTGACCCTGTGAGCTCAAGCAATCCACCCACCTCGGCCTCCCAGACTGCTGGGATTACAGGCGTGAGCCACCGTGCCCAGCCCAACTTTTTCTATTTTTAATTTTGTCTCTAGCTTGTCTTAAAAAAAGAAAGAAAATATCACAGTGTGGTTGGGCTTCCAGTTTAAAAATGTTTTCCTGCTTATGTCCATTTAAAGTGATCATAAAAGAATAAAAAGGGGAGGCTCCGTGCCCGTAGCACAGTGCTTATGGTGTCAACCACATACATTGAGGTTGGCGGGTTCGAACCCAGCCCGGGCCAGCTAAACAACAATGACAACTGCAACAAAAAATAGCCGGGTGTTGTAGCAGGCACCTGTAGTCCCAGCTACTTGGGAGGCTGAGGCAAGAGAATTGCTTGAGCCCAAGGTTGCTATGAGCTGTGACAGCTTGGGCCTCTGTTTCAAAAATAAAAAAAGAATTAAAAGGTGTAAACTCACAAAGACAAAGAGACTGAGAGAGGAGACCAAGCTGAGGAGTTGCTGGAAGTGTCTGTGTCAGACAGAGGACAACCACGGGAAAAAAGCAAGGAGCTGAGATCGTAGTGCCCTGGGGACCCACACACAGACACCAGCCAAACCAGGGTGAGATTCTGCTGACCAAGGGGGCATTCAGTGAAAATGTGTTTACTAATCTTTGGGCACCATGACAGTACATTTAGGGGTTGCTCAGGCAAGCCCCACGTGCATGTGGCTTGCTGGTAGCAGGCACTGGAGGAAAGCCTCTATCATGAAAGCAAACAGAAAAAAAGTAAGGGGGGGCAAAAGGAGAATATGCAGGAAAACAAAGAAAACGCTGATGTAAAATCTCCCCCATTCTCTCTCTAGCTCTCTAGGCCCCAGGTGTGCTTAGCCCTGGGGTCTACAGCTGTGGAGGGATGTGTCCAACAACTTTTCTCTTGAGAGACAGGCTTTTCTACCACTGAGGCAGGTCCCCAGGTCCCCTAAGGGTCTGGAGGGAGGTGTCTAATACTCCAATCTAAAACTCTCTCCATTACTTACAGGATAAAGTCTAAATTTGAGAGCCATTTCTGAGAGTTCCTAAGGTCTCCTCTGAACTCCATGCTCTTGCTTCTTTAGCCAGTGTGTCAACCCTTCAAAACATGAATCCAGCCCATCCTCCCTTTCTAGGCTGGTACTAGCCCCTGGCAATGGCAACAATTTTTTCTTGAAGTCTTCGGGTCTGGGCCTGGCCAGATGGAGCCCAGACTGAGCAACAGCAAGACCCCATCTCTATAATAAAAACAGAAAAACTAGCACCTGGAACGGGCACCTGTAGTCCCAGCTAGTTGGGAGGCTGAGGCAGGAGGATCGGTTGAACCCAGGACTTAGAGGTTGCTATGAGCTAAGCTGCCACCAAGGCATTCTAGCCTGGGCAATAGTGTGAGACTCTGCCTTAAACAAAAACAAAAGTCTGTGGGTCTGGGAGGAAGTCAGATACTGCCAAGGACTGAGCTACAGCAAAAACAAGATATCGACCTTCAGGTTCGGTGCCCATAGCACGGTGGTTATGGTGCCGGCCACATACACCGAGGCTGGCAAAACCCAGCCCAAGCCCAAGCCTAAGTAACAATGACAACTGCAACAGAAAAATAGTTGGGCATTGTGGTGGGTGCTATGGTCCCAGCTACTCCGGAGGCTGAGGCAAGAGAATTGCTTAAGCCCAAGAGTTAGAGGTTGCTGGGAGCTGTGAGGCCACGGCACTCTACCTAGGGGGACATAGTGAGACTCTGTTTCAAAAAAAAAAAAAAAAAAGAAAAGAAAAGAAATAGACTTTCAAAGAAGTCAGGCACACAGGTGCACAAGATTCCATTCTCCTGGAAACAGCAGAGCTGCAGGGACAGAAATCACAAGAATCGTTAGGAAACCCTGGTGGTGGCCAGGGGAGGGCAAAGGGGCACCAGAGCACATTTTGGGATGATGGAAATGCTCTGTATCTCTGCTGTGGTGCTGGTCACACGCTTGTAGATGGCTGTCAAAATTCTGTGACTTCGGAGTGGGGGAAGGGGTGCAAGTAGAGGGAAAGAGGGAGGGAGCTTGGGGGTCCCGGGGTGTGACATACCTCTTGGGGACCAAAGTTTTAAGAGGGACTTTACCTAACAAATGCAGTCAGCGTTAACCAGGTTTTTTGTACCTTTAATGAATCCCTAAGAATAAAAAAAAATTCTTTGAACTGTGTACACTTAAAAAGGATGTAAATTAAAAAAAAATTAGAGTGTAAATTAAAAAAAAATTAAAAGGATATCAATTATACCACAAAAAACCTGACTTTTTTTTTTTTTTAAAAAGAGGAAGATGGGAAAGTAAAAGGAGAGAGTACTGTAGTCTAGTCTAGGAATCAAATCCCACCGCCATCACTTGCCAACCCTGCCGTCATGCAGAGCCCCTTCTTGCCCAAAACGGAGATACCTCCCAGGATTGCCCAGGGTGCGGATCGCCTGAGCTCAGGAGTTCAAGCCCAGCCAGAGCAAGAACAAGACCCTGTCTCTACTAAAAATAGAAAACCTAGCCGGGTGTGACGGCTCACACCTGTGGTCCTAGCTACTCAGAAGGCTGAGGCAAGGGGATCACCTGAGCCCAAGAGTTTCAAGTTGCTGCCAGCAAGGACGCCACAGCACTCTACTCATAGAGTGAGCTGTACCAAAAAACCCCAGAAAACTCCCTAAAGCGCCTGGCTCGCGAGGGCCTGTCCTAGGTTTGCCCCAGGGCCCCGCAACCCCAACGGAGGTGCCGCTGCGTCCACCGCGCTGGTGCAGGGGAGGCAGAGTCCTCAGGCCCTGACACCTTCACGGTTCTGCGCTTTGACTTGGGAGCGCAGCGCCCACGTCCCCCATCTGCGCCGGGACCGACGACGCGCGGCCCGGCCCGACCCGTCCCGGAGGGTGGCGGAGCCGGGGCGGGGACTGACGTCGCGTAGGAGGGCCGGCGAGAGGCCCTGGGGGATTGTGCGTGGAAGGCGACGCCAACGCGCGGAGGAGGAGGCAGAAGGCTGCGAGTTCGGGGAGCCCCGGCAGGGGAGAGGCGGGGCGCGACTCCCGAGGGGGCGCGGTGGGCGGGGTGAGGGAGGCCACGGCGAGGCACAGCCGCGGTCGGGGGCAGGAGGCCGGGACGGGGGTGGGGGTGGGGAGGGCGCGGCTCAGCCCCGGAGGGAGAGAGGTGGGGGCGGGGGCGCGGCGGTGCTCCCGTCCCCAGCGGGGTCTCCGCGGTCTGACGCGTCGTAGGCCCGGATCCCCCTGCCGGGGCCCGCCGCTCTTTCTGCCTGTCCTTGGCGCGGGTCAGGCGGCCTCCGTCTGTAGGTCTGTCTGTTCTGACCGTCCCTGAAACCCGGGCTGCCTTTCCCTGCCCCATTTTATTTTTGCCTCGATTTAGCCCCTTTCCCTCTTTGCTCGGTGCCCCCGATACGTCTTCTCTCCTGGGCTTTTCACTGGTAGAATCCGATGTCCATTTTGGGCAGGGACTCTGGGGAACCGGCCCGTTTCTGGCCGGAGGTTCGGAAAATTTCCTACAGGGCTAGGGGCTTGGGGCTGGTCCGCAGATTTGGCCCGGGAGCTGGCTGTTGCGTATTCTAGGTCCTGGGAGAGGCCACATATCCGGACCGGAGTGAGCTGTGGGTTCTGGGACTCCCTGGGGCGGTTTGGGGAGGAGCAGCCCGCTTCCATGAGAGTGGAAATTCTCCCAGGCGCGCAGACTGTGCCCCGCTGGCTGGACTTCGGTCCCTTGCCTTAAAGAGGTCAGTGACCCTCTGGCGCTCTCTGAGAACCAGCTAGCATATCTTACCTCTCCTGGGCCTCTGTGTCCCTTGCTTCAGGGAGTCTGTGCAGCCTGCCTAGCTGGCTTGTTTCTTAGACACAAGCTCCTCTGGGAGGCTCCATCTGGTCAGTGGACACGGCCCCAGCCTTGGCTCTGGCCCAGGTTTTGGGGTGTCTACAAAGAAAAGCAAAGGCTGTAGGTCCAGGCCCTGGCTTCTCCCCCTTCCCACTTGCACCCTTCAAATATCTCATTTTTCCTCCCTCATAAGGTCAGAACATTTTCCACCCTCCAGACTCTAAAAGTCTCTTTTCCACCTCCGTGTATTTATTTATTTATTTATTTATTTATTTATTTTGAGGCTCGGCGCCTGTGGCTCAACGGGCTAAGGCGCCAGCCACGTACACCGAAGCTGGCAGGTTCGAATCCAGCCCGGGCCAGCCAAACAACAATGACGGGTGCAACCAAAAAATGGCCGGGCGTTGTGGCGGACGCCTGTAGTCCCAGCTACTTGGGAGGCGGAGGCAGGAGACTCGCTTGAGCCCAGGAATTGGAGGTTACTGTGAGCTGTGATGCCACAGCACTCTATCCAGGGTGACAGCTTGAGGCTCTCACCTGCAGCCTGCCTGAGGC